>SEYY01000274.1:239988-245744 GCA_009176605.1 Armadillidium nasatum
TATACAAATACATATAATAATGCCAGCAATTATGTCAATATGAAGAAGTTCAGAAAATAGCTCAGAATACTTGACCCTTTTTTTTCCCCTAGAAACTTATATAGTAAGAGAAACGATGTGATACTTCCAAGAAAGCTCCCTGGAAAGAAAACCAAGAAATATATAATTAAAGAGTAAGTAGTGTAAAAAGGAGTAGTAGTGATTGTTATAGTGATTTCTCGAAAAGTTGTATTTAATGAGGCATTAAATACAACTATTTTTCACGTTTCCCCCCAACCCCTTTTTTTAAGAAATATGAAAAAGATTGGCTGATATTGCGTGTTTGTTGTTGTTATTCTAAAAAAAAACTATATTGATAGGAGATCATCCATTGAAATCGAAATATGATTAAGTAACAGATAGAAAGTGTAAATGACATTGGAAGAGGTTATGTGATAGAACAAAATCTCGAATGGCGAATCGCATTCGCGTTCGAGGGGAACAAAATCGCTAGTCTAGAGTTCCTACTGATGAATTAGGGTATTTTCAAATCTTCCGCTTTAGGATAGATTCGAAGACTTTGCATGGAACAAGAATTAGAGCAATAGAAAGATGGTTATAATATTGAGAGAAGAGTTCATATTTTGGCAAAGGCTGAATTATTGTTTCCAGAAAAGAATGTCAGAAAATGATGAGAAGAAACCAAAAATATGTCATGGCAGAATGTAATCTCGGAAGTACTGGCTTTGAAAAGCGTAGAAATAGAAAATCATCATGATCGTAAATCATCTTAATATTAAGCTTAGAGAGAATGCAAAACAAATGTTTAGAATAAATTAAAATATAAACACATGTTTGCTTACATAACCATTAAAAAAGATAAATTTATTATACTCTTACATACACACGTATAAAAGAAAATCGCTATAGTAGTAAAGAAATAAATAGATAGATAGATAGATAGATAGATAGATAGATAGGACTTTGATTTACTATTAAAAGTCTCAAAATATTGCAATGAAAGCTCTAAACTTTATTATTTTTAAATGACTTTTTTTCTGCCTTTTTTTTTTTTTTTTTTTTTTGAAGAGTTTTTGGGACAGTTTTCTCATTACTATATGCAAATATGCCTTGCAAAAAAAAGTATTAAAATATATAGAGAAAAACTTTTAATGTGTGTGTGTGTGTATTTAAATTTCATTTCCAATATATATTTATATATATAATATATATATATATATATATATATATATATATATATATATATATATATATATATATATATATATATATATATATATATATTATATATATATATATATATATATATATATATATATATATATAAAAGTTGAGATAGCTTCGTTCCTTGTGTACTTCAATCTAATCAGAAAGGTTAAAGCCAACACCAAGGGTTTCCACATATCATTTATTATAGTGTGAACGTTTCAAACCTTAACGCGGTCCGTCTTCAGCACAATCTAAGTTCTAAAAATTTCTAATTTAAAATATAAACCAAATATAAATTTATTAACTATGTATAAAATACTAAAATAAAAATAATAATTGCAATAAAATAATAAAAATATAGGAATAATATTGATATTAAAATAACAAACAAAAACCAAGACAAAAGTCGAAATTTTGCAACACCAAGAAATATTAAAAAGGCTGGACTATTTTTGGAAAAAGGACTTCATCATTGTGTGAAAAGAACAGTAGAAGAAGCTTGATCATTTAAGGATGGGGAATGAGTTTTTATTTATATATAGACTCCAATATCCTACGTTCAAGAAGGGAAGACGAATGTCGGAGTATAGAGAAATCGGTAGAAGAAAAAGGATGGGTATCTCCATGGTCTCTTATGGTAGAGTGTTCAGGAGAAGAAAGAGGAAGGTCAGTTCTGAAGGAAACTCATCTATGCTTATCAATCCTCATCTTTAATTGTAGACCAGTTTGGCCTACATACGCCGCATAACAGCTGGCACACTTAATATATATATATATATATATATATATATATATATATATATATATATATATATATATATATATATATATATATATATATATATATATATATATATATATATATATATATATATATATATATATAAGCTGAGTTTTTGAACACCTATTTTCTTTGTAAATGCACACACAGGCACACTCTTATCGTTTCTGAAGCCTGTTTGCACAGTTCTACGTCACAAAGATGCGTACTTTTTGCATCTTCGTTTTCGTGAATGCAAGAACAGGCGACTGGCTGATCGATGGCGGATGAATATCTCCTAAAAACAAAAGCGGGTTTCCAATAATTAAAAAGGACTTAAATTCATATTTTAAAATTTAAAAGACTTTAAACTTTAAATTTTGACATATATATATATATATATATATATATATATATATATATATATATATATATATATATATATATATATATATATATATATATATATATATATATATATATATATATATATATATATATATATATATAGTCTGTATTTGTGCACGTAAGTATTCCTCACGTTTTGCAAAGAACCATAAAGAAATGACTATTTGCTGATGCATCTTCCCAGTAAAGTTTTAAGATCTTGTGCAATAATTTACTTTGGAGGTGTTCTGAGGGAGAAAAAGAAAAGAAGGAGGATGTATTTTTCTTTTAAACAACAACAATAAATTTGAAGGGCAAAAGATGGACATTTGGACTGCTTTTAAAAAAATGAATAAAGTTTCAAGCAGTTTTAAAAGTCTCCTTGTACAACTTTGATGCACTCTATAGTATATATATATATATATATATATATATATATATATATATATATATATATATATATATATATATATATATATATATATATATATATATATATATATATATATATATATATATATATAAGGGAGAATAAATTTAACAAGAAAATACAGAAGATGCAAGAGAATTTTAGAAAATAGAGGTGGCTGAATAGGAAAATTTTATGTCGAACTAACTTGGAGTTGCCGGTCTACTCAAAAACACCTACATTGTAGCATCAATAGAGAGAGAGAGAGAGAGAGAGAGAGAGAGAGAGAGAGAGAGAGAGAGAGAGAGAGAGAGAGAGAGAGAGAGAGAGAGAGAGAGAGAGAGAGAGAGAGAGAGAGAGACTTGTCGCAAAGATAAGTGATAAAATGGTTTAAGAAGTAATGAACAGTTGAAAAGCATTTTGGCCTTGGATTCAACATTATCCGAAGGAATGGTTGGAGAGGATGTCACTCCCACAATGTGAGAGCACTGCTAAGTACAATGGACGAATGAAAACGTATTGTTGGATGAACACTGAAGAGAAAAAAAACTCTCTCCTTATGGACAGAATAAGACAAATTCAATAAATTTGTTGCATATTTGAAATCAACGTTAATCCACCGAGGAGACAATAAATCCGCTTAAGAAGATAGAAAACTTGTGAGGTATTTAAAAAAAAAAAGATTTTTATATGTGTCGAGTTTTAAAAACATTAAGTTCACCTGGATGAATCGACTCCATTTCGAAGTCCAATCCATATTAGAAAGATTAGAATAAAAAAGTGAGAATCGATTGGAATCTCTGATTTAAAAGAAGGAACATATTTCAAATGAATAAAAGTATGGAATGTCAAACAATGGACAGAGTTGGAAGAGCATCAGAAAATGTTGTTAATAAAGAGTTGTAATAATGTAGGAGAAAAACAAATCTGAGTAAATCCACTTAATAGAAAAGAAAAAAAGTCGTCCCATCAACGTCAGCTGAAATATATATATATATATATATATATATATATATATATATATATATATATATATATATATATATATATATATATATATATATATATATATATATATATATATATATATATATATATATATATATATATATATATATATATATATATATATATATATATATATATATATATATATATATATATATATATATATATATATATATATATATATATATATATATATATATATATATATATATATATATATATATATATATAACGCAAGTAAAAGAAGCAGAGTTTAAGATGCAAGCATATGAGAATATGAGTTTGTATAAAATTAAACCAATTTGGCACGTAACAATTCAATCGAAACGTGATGCGAGTCTTTGAGGGCATCTCATTCTACACAATTTCCACAGCAGCAACAGGCCTCTCTCTTCATACATACACACACATATGTACACAAACATATATATATATATATATATTATATATATATATATATATATATATATATATATATATATATATATATATATATATATATTATATATATTATATATATATATATATATGAGAATAGGAAGCAACTGACTGTGAATGATGATTCAGCATCATAGTCACTCAACCATTAAGAAAACCGAAAAGAGAGATCGATGGGTCAATCGTCAGTGACAGACAGTTGTTTGAAACTTCAATGGAACGTTTCTTAGCTTCCTCTTTATGATATATATATATATATTATATATATATATATATATATATATATATATATATATATATATATATATATATATATATATATATATATATATATATATATATTATATTCAGCCTGTGTCGCAGAAGGGGGACCCTTCAACCTTCTAACTATCATCGCTTTTCTTTAGCCTCCGTTCTTTCTAGTTTTCGAATCTATCCCTAAAACTAATATTTGGAAACATCTTAATTCTTCTAATCTTATCTCTGATTGCTTTCGTAAAGAGAGCTCCACTGGTGATCTTGTTTCCCTTCTTTCTGACCCTTGGTCCTTCGCTCTTCGGCGTTTCGGTGAACCTTCTCTGTAGCGTTGTAAATATCGAAAACCTTCGATAGAGTCTGGCACAAAACTTTCCCTTCAAAACTTCCCACTTTCGGAATCTATCATTCTCACTGATTTCCCCTCCGGTCGCTCTATAGCAGCTGTTGCAGCGGCTGCTGCTTTTCCTTTAAATGTAAAATTGGTGGTGTTCATCCGGGTTCTGTCCAATCCCAACTCTTTTTTTTTTCTTTTCTTCAATGCCAATCTCTCTCTATCAGTTCATCAACTATCCACCTATTAAATATCTTAAAAACTCAATTCCTCCATCTCTCTACTCAACACAGCCTTCCACATGGCTAAGACATCTTCGAAAATACCCAAATTTTAAACCTTCGTCTGTTTTTAAAATTCATGGTGTTTCATTTTCTCTTGTTCTTTTTTGAAGGATCATATTACTTATCTTTCTAAACAAGCTTCTAAGAGTTTAGACGTTCTGAGGCGCCTTTATAATTTCTTTTCGCCATCCCAGTTGCTTGATTTCCATAGGGGTGTTATTCACACCTGTATAGAGCACGCCTCACACATTTAGAGTGGTTCCATTCATACAGTTCTCCTTGAAAAGGTAGAATCTAGAGCTTCTATTCTTACAAACTTTTTCGCTCTCACTAACTCTCTGCAGTCTCCTTCCGCCCGTGGAATTGTTGCTTCATTCTCTATTGCAGTTATAACAGGCACTGCTCTTCTGAACTCTCTTGCAGCGTACCTCATCCACAGAGTAGGGTTTGTGCGACACACCTTTCTACACAGTCTTGTCCTTTCTCTGTCAACTATCTGACCACAGGCTTAACAGCTGTGTTCAATCTTACATGAACTCCTAATAAATTCTGTTACACACTCCCTTTATTATATATATATATAAATATATATATATTATATATATATTATATATATATAAATATTATATATATATATATATATATATATTATATTATTATATATATATATAT
>SEYY01000274.1:250844-270844 GCA_009176605.1 Armadillidium nasatum
TATTATTATTATTATTATTATTATTATTATTATTATTATTATTATTATTATTAAAGATTTAATTTTACATGAACTATTAAATGTTAAAAAGAGAGGATTTTTTCTAGTATATTACAGGTATAATTTTCTGCATATAATTGAAGTCAATTTTAGCGATTTTTTTATACAAAGTTTAAATGTTATTTTTGAAAAAATTTCACACGCATACACACACACACACACACACACACACACACACACACACACGCGCATATATATATATATATATATATATATATATATATATATATATATATATATATATATATATATATATATATATATATATATATATATATATATATATATTACCACCACTCACGGGCAGAGTCCTTTACAAGGAGGGTGTCTAATTAAAGAATAAATAAATCCACCCCATCCCGAACCTAACGTAGATCCTTCAGGTGGGGGCAGACAGAGGATTTTTAGGTTAAATACATGAGGAAAACCGAAGAAGGTAGGGAGTTGCTCACCAAAGAGGTGGCTGGAAAGAAGTTAAGAGTTTGCAATGCTCACATAAAGTTCATGTGCAAGCAAGGCACCCCTTGTGCTGCGAGGGCGACGCATGGGTGATGGAATGCGAGAGGTCAACTTCCTTGAGCACCTGCCTTTGTAGTACCTATAGAAAAGAGCGAGTTCGCCAACTTCACGTTGCAAAGAAAGAGTGTCAAGGGAGTTTGAAAGTAGAGGACAGTTTAATAGTCTTTAGCCTTAGATTCAACTTTATCCAGAAGAAGGGAGGATCCAGAACCACCCTAAATGTGAGTCCTATGCAAGGACGGAAAAGATATTCATATAATTTGAGTAACTGTTCGGACAAAAAAAATTCCTGCAATCTGAACATAACTCCCAGATTTTTAGAGGTCACTTAAACAACAGTTGTGATATGAGGTTTCCAAGATAATTTATTGTTTATGTTCAGACCAAGAATATATATGTAGTTCACAGGTGAGACGGGATAGCCGTCGAAGGAGATAGGAAAGTTGGGAGGTGTTTTTGAGAGAGAGATGTGAAGAAGTTGAGTTTTCAAAGAGTTGAAATTTACAATGTTGGTGTGGCCCCAGATCGGCAAGAATGGAATCGGAAAGTTAAAGACGAGAAGTAACTCTAGAAACAAAATATGGAGCAGATTTGAAATGAGTAGAAAAATGAAGAGTTGAGTCGTCTGCATAAGAATGGATAAAGTTAGAAGTGGAGCTTAGAAGATCGTTAATGAAAAGTAAGAATAAAGTTGGAGATAGTACAGAACCCTGAGGAACACCACAATTAATAAGGAAAGAAGAAGAAGAAGTCGCTCCATCAACAAGTGTTGATATGGAGCGATTTGAGAGGAAATTAGACATGGGTAAGCAACGAGAAGGAGGAAACCCAAAGGAAGGTAGCTTAGAGAGTAATGGCGCATGCCATACCCGGTCAAAAGCCATGGATATGTCAAATGCCACCACACAAGACTTCTCATGGTCCCTAAAGGCAGAAGACCATAGATCGGTAAGATAGGAAATTATGTCACCAGTAGACATCGAGCGTCGAAAGTCATACTGGTAATCTGAGAAGGAAGTGAGTAGAAATGAGAGTTGAGGAGAGTTTCAAAGACTTTAGATGAAATGCAAACCAGAGCTATAGGGCGATAGTTAGAAGGTTTAGAGCAGCTACCCTTTTTCGGGATCGGTTGAACATACAATATGCGAGCTTCCAGCTCTGAGGGAAAGTATTAGTATTAAGGCATAGAGAGCAGAGTTCAGCGTGAACAGGTGCCAACTCGGAAGCAAACTCCCTCAAAGCACGTGGAGGAATGCCATCCAGATCACTTGCCTTCCTTATGTTCATAGATTTTAGGATCCCATGCACCTGATCATATAAAATTACTGGTAAAGACATGGGACACCTAAGAGAAGAAATAGGAAGAGAGATGCCGGAATCATCCAGGGTAGAATTAGGTGAAAAAAGGAGGCCAAAGAGATTGGCCTTTTCAGTAGGAGTGTTAGCTACAGATCCATCAGATCGAATAAGAGGCGGAAAAGAAGATTTGCAAAAGTTGTTACAGATATTTTTGGCAAGAGGCCAGAAATATGTATCTGTAGGAGAACCAAGGAGGTCAGCGCACTTTCTTTTGCTGAAAGTAGGCCTAGCCTGTCGAAGTATATCCCTGCAACGAATCGGAGCTGAATGAAAATTAGAAAGAGTGATAGAAGAAGCGTAATATTTTTTTTTTTTTTCATGTTCGATACGCACAGTCTCTCTCCTGAATGGCACGAGAGCAGGCGCCATCAAACCTTGGATTTTGGGGAGAGAAAGATTTAGTTGAAGAGGGATGAACATGCTCGTCTCATCAGAAATCACTGCTCCCACTTTTTCGGCGGACACCGAAGCATTATCAGTATCAAAACAGGATTCATTCCAAGAGCAGTTGGTGAAAAAGCGACGCAATTTTTTTTGTAAAAATAAGATAAAAATTTTATTTTAATATTGTTCAGTCTTAAAAAAAAATTGCCTATTCCTTCTCTGACCCCTGACTTGACCGCAATGCTCAATCTTTCATGTATTCTACTGGTAAAGTCTGGAACACATATATATATATATATATATATATATATATATATATATATATATATATATATATATATATATATATATATATATATATATATATATATATATATATTATTATTATTATTTATTATTATTATTATTATTATTATTATTATTATTATTATTAATATTTAAGCATATTTTGTTTCAATTTAAAGATTTATTTGTAACTGTCCAACACTGTTTTATTACCTTCTGCCAAATTTTTGAAGTAATGTCAAATATTTTTTTTTGTTCCTTTATTGGTGAATATATTTACTTTGTTTGTCAACACTTCAGATTTTGAGGTCTTCACTCTCTCTTATATATAAAAATGGAAAATCTAAAATTTGATATATATATATATATATATATATATATATATATATATATATATATATATATATATATATATATATATATATATATATATATATATATATATATATATATATATATATATAAATATGTAGTAAATATATTAGCGAACGAATTTTTTTCGAACGAATTATTTTAGATTCGGTGGGGCAAGCCCCACTTTAAAGCTTAAATCCAGGTTGGAATTTTTTCGATTGTACTCTCTGTGACTGGAAGGGTTTTATCATTTCAAAGTTATAATTGAGCTCTTTAAAATTATAAGCTCAGTGATGGTTTCCCTCATTATTTATTATTATTATTATTATTATTATTATTATTATTATTATTATTATTATTATTATTATTATTATTATTATTATTATTATTATTATTATTATTATTAGTTATTATTATTGATTATTATTATTATTATTATTATTATTATTATTATTTATTATTATCCATCTTCTAAAATGAGTTTTTTTAAGTATATACTTGCTATGTAATTTTACAATGTGAAATCCAAAGAAATTATGGAAAAAAAAATTCTTTTATTACATTTAACAAAATCTGAATTTGTTGAGGAACATTTTCATCACATTTTTACGGTTTTCTTTTTCTACAAATTCTTTCAAAATGTGAAATGATACAAAGGATAAGAATTTAATTATATTTTTTCCATTACACGAAGTTACCTTAATTTACAAATAGATTTTTTTTCGAAGGAGTATGTACGAGCATATATATATATATATATATATATATATATATATATATATATATATATATATATATATATATATATATATATATATATATATATATATATATATATATTAGATAAAGGGAGTGAGTTCCAGTCTTTACCAGTAGATTACGTGAAAGATTGAGCATTGCAGTCAAGTTTGGGGTCAGAGAGTTGGACAGAGAAAGAATGAGACTGTGTAGAAATTCTTGTCGCACGAACCCTTATCAATGGAGGAGGTATGCGACGTGAGAGCTCTGAAGAGCAGTATCCGTTGTAATAGTAATAGGATAGTGATAGTGACGCAACAATTCGACTGGCAGAAAGAGCCTGCATAGAGTTAATGAGAGCGAAAGAGTTTATAAGACGAAAAGTCCTAAACTTCACCTTTTGAAGGAGAGCTCTATAAGTGGAACCATCCCAGATGTGTGAGGCATACTCCATACAGGAGCTAAAAACACACCTATAAAGAACAAGCAACTGTTGTGGAGTGAAGAAATTCTGAACACCTAACCTCTTAGAAGCTTGTTTAGAAAGACAAGTAATGTGATCATTTCATGAAAGATCACGAGAAAAAGAAAAACCAAGAATATTAAGGAGAGATGAAGGTTTGTTTTTGTGTGTTAAGGCAACCATGAAGCTAGAGAGATTGAATTGCATTTCGACCAACTTTCTGTAGAAGGTTTATTGATGATTCTTTCTTACCTTTTAAATGTAAAGACCACATTGAGATGTTTCTGCTTTATTTTAAGTCTAAACATCTTAACATCAAATTTACCTTGGAAATTGATGAAAATTCGCTGCCATTTCTTGACGTTAATATATATAAAGAAAATAGCATATTCCAAACCATTGTTTATAGGAAGCCAACATTTATCGGATTAACCACTAAACATGATTCTTTCATCCCTTTTATTTACAAAGTTTATTTGATGAAGACATTATTTGGTAGAGTTTAAAAATTTATTTATCTATCAAATGAATTAACTTCCTAAAGTCACTGTTTCTAAAAAATAATTCCTGGCTCTCTCTCTCTCTCTCTCTCTCTCTCTCTCTCTCTCTCTCTCTCTCTCTCTCTCTCTCTCTCTCTCTCTCTCTCTCTCTCTCTCTCTCTCTCTCTCTCTCAAAAATATCTATCCTCTCTCTCTCTCTCTCTCTCTCTCTCTCTCTCTCTCACAAAATATTTTTAGAAAGTGTCTCTCTATAAAATTTTAACAACCTCTTCCGGCCAAATTAACCGTACCTAAAGAACTTTTATTCTTCAAGTTGCCATTTTGGGGAGAATGAGTTTCCAAATTGAAAGAAAAATTAATGGAATATTAAAAATTAATTACCCCCATCTTAATCTTAAACTAGTTTTTAATAATAATTACAAAATTGGCAAGTTTTTCAAGTCTAAGGAAAGACTTCCTGCACCTTTGTACCCATCAGTGATAAATAAATACAATTGTGGCAACTGAGATGTTGCCTATATTGGAAAGACTACTCCAAGTCTTTCAATCCTCATTGCTGAGCACAAAGGTGTTTCCTTCAGAACTTTGGACCATTTGCATCATTCCCTCTATTCTGCTATTAACACTCATTTTCTCCAATTAAATTATCCAGTACAAGTTTCAAGTTTTAGATTTTAGATTTTGAGCATGAGCTGGACCAAATTGCTGGAATATTTATATATTTGACAATACAAACCTAAATTAAATGAAAATTTGCATTCAAATAATATTATTTTGATCGAGATTTCGACATGTGATAGAACTCTTTTCTGTATGTTAAATTATATATATATATATATATATATATATATATATATATATATATATATAATATATATATATATAATATATATATATATATATATATATATATATTATATAATATATATATTTGTAATTAATTATTTATTTATTTATTTTTATTGAATAATTTTATAATATTTTTTACTGTTATTTTATTATTTTAATAACTTATTATTTTGTTCATTCAATAGCTTTGTTAACCTTGAGAATGAGATGACGCAGTTTTCACCCGAAAATAGTCGGCAGTAAATTTCTTTAAAATGTTTATTTGTTATGATCCTTTTGGCAGTATATATATATATATATATATATATATATATATATATATATATATATATATATATATATATATATATATATATATATATATATATATATATATATATATATATATATATATATATAATAAACCAGAATGATGAACTTAAAAGTCCAAGCAAGACAAACAGATTAACATAATCCTCTCTGAGCTATATATATATATATATATATATATATATATATATATATATATATATATAATATATATATATATATATATTATATATATATATATATATATATATATATATATATATATATATATATATATATAAAATAACATTTTGAAAATTCTCAAGTATCCCTTTCGTTGCATTGTTTGCAATATTATTTTTGATATATATAATATATATATATATATATATATATATATATATATATATATATATATATATATATATATATATATATATATATATATATATATATATATATATATATATATATATATTGCTTTTAAATTTTGTGTAAAAAAGAGTAGGGGAAATATAGATAGAATTAATAACAATCGAGAGTTTGAAAAAAGCGTTTCTTATTTTTTGATTTCAGGACAACCTCCTCCTGTACCATCACGCGAAGCTCCTGTCGGAGAAGGGAAGAGGGACGGAAAGGGAATACCTCGTAGGACTCATGTTTTCACACTTCGATTCCAACAATAATGGAGATTTGGATCAACAGGAACTATTGAAGGTAATATTCTTTGTTTTTACATTTTTATTAATATAGGTTTTTTTTATTACATTTTTATGAAAATTATTATCACTATTATTATTATTATTAGTATTATTAGTATTATTATTATTATTATTGTTATTATTGTTGTTGTTTTTCCCTTTCCTGAGCGTATATCATCTAACTTACATAACTACTCCTCTATAAAATTTCTATTTATGTAATTGAGTTTGTAATTTATCAGTTTTTCGCATAACATGCCAAACAGTCCCGATTTAAATGGATGTGCTTTAATTTTATTTATCGATCTAATGCACACCTTTCGAGTATCATGCAATTTATCACTTAAATTTTTTGCCTCAAGGTGTTATCTGTGTAATACACCGTGAATAGTGCGGCATCGGGAACCTTTTTCTTAAGCAAGACAGCAAATCATTTGTAGAGGCCAACTACGTAATCTAACCTAAAATATCCTTTTACATCGAAAATTCTGCCTTCGGTCATAGCGTCATTACTTCGAAAAATTTTATTATTCATCAAATCTTTAAAATCAACTATTTCGACATTTTGATCCTTTTTAACAAAGTAACTTTCAAGAATATTTATGCTTGTAATTTTCGATATTTTGTCCCATCTTCTGGCTCAGAAAGAATGAAAGAAAAAAGAAATTAACAACTTTTATTTTTGAATATACTTAGTAACAAAACATTTTCTAAGTTTAGAATGAAGTTTCAATCATATTTACAAACTAACCGTATCATGGTCGCAGTTAATTCACTTGATCAATGTATTCATCTATTATCGGAGTTCTCATTGGTTATTAATGTCAATATATGGTATCTTCCTCGACCCACCTATTGGGATTCTTTACATACCCTGTTATGCGAAACATTACATGCGTTTTGCTAAATTTTCATAAAAGATTATCAAAATAATAAAATTTCTATATATAAGCAATCAAAATCTGAATTAAAGAAATGAACCAAAGTTAAAATGTCGAAACATAGAAAAACAGATTAAATTAATTCTCCTTCTAATATTACATCATATAAAACTGATCTCTTCGCTCAAAGCTGTTCCTCTAATTCCAATTTAGACGGATACCGATTTTGATCCCACCTGCCTCAAGCACTCCGCTTGTGAACTTATTACTCATAAGTAGGCTGCTCAAATTTCTCTACTCCAACCCGGCCTCGAACCCTGGAAAAAAAAAAATAATATATATAATATATATATATATATATATAATATATATATATATATATATATATATATATATATATATATATATATATATATATATATATATATATATATATATATATATATATAACCCTTGTTAATATATGTGTTCATATCTTTGGAAAAGACAATGTAACTTAAGTAATAACCAAAATAAGCAAACATTATGAAGTTTTCGCAAACTCAGACTCTTAAACTTCTCTGTTTCTAATTTAAATTTTTTCGTGCAATTGAAAAAACAAATAAGAGTTAAAGTAAGATTGTTTGGGATTGTTTTTTTTATAAATTGCTTAAAAATGGGTAAACTTTCTACATTTTTTTTTTTTTTTTTTTTTTTTTTTTTTATTTTATTTTTTATTTTATATATATATATATATATATATATATATATATATATATATATATATATATATATATATATATATATATATATATATATATATATATATATATATATATATATAATATATATATATAATGCTTAGATTTTCGGAATGTAATAGAACAAATCTATGAAAAAGGAAGATAAATGTTTTCTCTCGGGACTCGAACTGGTGTTGTCTTGCACGAGAATAGAGTCCATCGTCTTAACCACAAGACCAGGGATCGCCAGACTTTTTAACTGCTGACCTTTTAATGAAATTATTCCCATTTTATTGACCTTTAAATTTTTTTTTCATTGATTAAAATCTGCAGGCTATGGCTAAGTAGAAATTATATAATTAAAGTAAAATTATATAAGTAAAAATAATATAATTAGATTAATTATCCAACCATTTGTTGATATTCTGACTTACTAATTTTAATGAGATTTATTTGATTGATGATCTTTGAGAGGAGCAGTAATATTTGGTTGTAAATTGATGAGTTTTATTCTTTAAACACCACTTTCTTTTATATTCAGTTTGTTCCTCTATTTTGATAGAACTGAATTAACCATATAAAAACTTGGGAAGGAAAGTAAAAAAGGCAGCTCCGTCATACAAACATTACTCCACAAGTTATTGAAGTTAATATTTTTGAAACATATGGAAAGTTCAGCGAATTCATTTTGTAGGTCAGATTTAGTAATTCCAGTTTCTATTCCTGAATAAAGTGGCTTAACAATCTGTCAGATACCTGAAATTTCTCTAAGTCAGCAAAGCGCACTACAAAGTTTTCATTCAATTTATCAAGGTGCTTTTATGTTTATATCTAAGTCACTGTTAGAAATAATTTGGATATCCTTTTCTAGTTGTGAGTTTGAAAAATACTGAAAATCTCTTTTTAGAAATACCGATTTAATAAATGCTTATTTTGACTTTGAAATCTAACAAGATTGTTCGAGCTTGAATAATTGCTACATCTTTACCTTGCAAACGGGTCTGTACTTCTTTAAATTCTGACTATAGATCTGCCAGTAAGAAAAGATGGTTCTTATTTTTTTTTAAATTCTTCCAGTAGAGGAATCTGTTATCTCTGCAAGATATTGTATAGTTGAACCGTGCAATTTAACAGGGCTTCTCAACCTAACACTTCTTGATAACCACCTCACTTCAATATTCAACAGTAATTGATTTGGTAATTTATTAGTTTTTTCGCATAGCTTGCCAAACAGTCCCGATTTAAATGGATGTGCTTTAATTTTATTTCATCGATCTAATAATGCACATCTTTTGAGTATCATGCAATTTATCACTTAAATGCACAGTGAATAGTGCGAACATCAGGAACCTTTTTCTTAAGCAAGACAGCAAATCATCTGTAACGGTCAACCATGGAAGGTGTTCACCGGTGGCCGCCGCAGTTATATTGTGGAGTGGAAAATTGTGCTTGTTTTAATATTTCTCCCAGCATTGAAAAATCGTCACCTCTTTTCCATCTTCTTTAAGACACTTTGCGACAGAAACTCATCAATAATTTCCTTTTGAATTTCCTTACATAAGCCAGAGGAATGTTTGAATTACCCAAGGTAAATTCATCGTTAGATGGCAAATTTACAACCATTAATCTCAGATGCCAAAGTTTTCTCCACATCTTCAGTCATATCGTGAATACCTGTTTTCACTGTATTTTGCCCTTACAGGGAAGCATTTTAGAACAAGACCAGAGTCTTATTATTATTCACAGTTCAAATTCACTTCTTTTAATGGACGGTGTTATGATCTCTTCTGCATTATCTTTTCTCTGCTTTATTTGAAAGAAATATTGTTATGATGCCTTTAACCCTTTTTCATTATCAGCCTAAGCAGGTGCTTTCGTAAATGATAGAATACTTGATTGACCTTTATATTTTTCTTTGAAAACCTCTTAAAAAAAAAAATCTTTTTCTTTCTTATCAGGGTAAATTCTTTGAAGATGGTCTTTCATATTTACAGCTTTCATGGCATCATTACTAAATATTTTTTCTCATGTCTTTGTTTCATTTGTTGGCTAAGGTCCATGGATCCATGTTTCAAAAAGTTCACTGAATATAGGTGACACTTCTTTAATAATAATAATAATAATAATAATAAATATTTTAATTAAAATTATAAAACACAAGGGAAGGGTTAAAAGCTTCCCACTCACACTGCTAATTAAGTGACACTATTGTTTATTTACTGGACACTGGCAACTAATATTAAGTGGTAATAAAAATCAACATACAATATCATAATTGTCAATCAATCAATCAATATATATATATATATATATATATATATATATATATATATATATATATATATATATATATATATATATATATATATATATATATATATATATATATATATATATAAGAAATAAATAATTAAATAACAGAAGTATTTTGGCACGCTTGTTTATCACTCTTTCTATATGTTTCAATCAGATGATTATAGGTGATTGGTGTATGTTGACAGTTTTATATTAAGCGACATCTGGACTAATGCTTTCCACACAGAACAATTTATTCTTATTAACAATATTTTTTTATTATTATTACCTGTAATGTTCTCAATCGACTCCCATTTGACTAATGATTAATTTTCAACAACTCCCCCAAATGTTGTATCGACCCTTAGAGGTCCATATTGACCATTTCGGCAACCTTTGCACTAGACCGTCCCTATAGCCCAGAAAATTTATCATTAAATCTAGATTTTAAGAGAATATCTTCCTATCAGAACAATTTCACCGTGTAAACGTATCCATCCTTTCCGAGATCTCTGGAATTTACATGTTTACATGGTGATTTTTATTCTGATAGGAATCCATTTCTGTATCCAAAATGAGATCGAGCAGATAGTGTAACTCCCCACTCGTATTCTTGATTATCTTGGATATAATCCCAACATTCTTGATCTTTTCTTAACATCAAATCTTTCACCTATTTATGTTAAACTCTTTCCACCTCTGAGTTCATCCGATTACCTTACCTCTGTATTCTTTTCTATCTTCTCTAGTCTACCACGGGAAAGACACCCGTCAACGAGATGATATTTTCGACATTATGGTGCTGACAAGTTGGTCGGACTTGTTGTCACACTAGTTTTTCTTGGAATGATTATTGATTCTAATGAAGAAGGAGTTAGCAGATCTCATAACCGAGGTGTTTACCTCTGGCATTTAGGATTACATTTCATGTTCTTTTCCTTCAGCTAAGCTTAACAAACTTTGATTTAATTCTGCTTGTTCTATATGCTTTTGCCGCAAGATGTTGCCTTCAGGAATTACTCTCGTCTTCAAACTCCAGAAATCCATTCAACTTCTATTTCATCCTGAAATCTTGCGAGATTTATTCTCCATTACACCAAATACTTTCCTCCGTAGAAAATGGAATAATCTTTCAGGTGCCTCTCCTTATCGTCCTTTCTGGCATTTTGCTAAAAAATTTTAATACTAACTTTGCTTCTTCCTCATTCCCTCTTCTTGTATGTTCTTACGGTATAAGTAAAGCAGCTTTCCCATCGGCTATAAAACTGATCTCTTCGCTCAAAGCTGTTCCTCTAATTCCACTTTAGACTTTAAATGGTAATGTTCCACAGGGTTCTGTTTCTCCATCTTTTTTTCAACACTTTATCAATAACCTTTCATCTGTCACTTCGTATCCTATCCACTCTTATGCTTACCATAGTATAAGTATTACTTAGTAAGGCAAAGAAATGGGAAATTTGTTTGCAGAGTTTCATGACCTTGAAAATTGTTGTAGCTTTAGCTCCGCCTACTTTGATGCCAAAAGTATTTTTTTCATCACTGAGACATATGACGTATAGGTGACGTCATAAAACTATTGCCTCTTATTAATTATATACTATTATATATATATATATATATATATATATATATATATATATATATATATATATATATATATATATATATATATATATATATATATATAATATATATATATATATATATATATATATACGGTATATATATCGAAAATGGGAAATTCGGAACATAATCTGGTACAAAGTTATTAAATTTGGCAACACTGTCGTTGCCGTTTTTATTTATTTAAAAATGGCAAAGAAACCTGCTTTGTGATTGGTCATGAAAACAAAAACTATCTGTTATTGGAGTCGGGCTACCTAATGACGTAAAAAAATAATTAATATTTTTTTTCGATAATAAGCATTATTTTACATGTTATTTCTACAAAAAAGATTTAATTAGATTTTTAATGATTAAAAGAAATACAATTTGCTTCATGAGGGTGTTTATTAAAAAAAAAAAAAAAAAATAGGCATACACAAAAAGTGCATCACAGTCAATCAGAAAATTATAACATATTTATTATATCCTAAGTAATACTTATACTATGTGCTTACCACTCCACTTTTCATTACCCCTTTTAATTTGAAGTACGACTCACTCGACAGCAAATAGACAATTTGATTTTTTTATTATTATATAATTTTGTATTTTTTTGAACTTTGTGATTTAATTATAAATATAAAAATATATATATATATATATTATATATATATATATATATATATATATATATATATATATATATATATATATATATATATATATATATATATATATATATATATATATATATATATATATATATATATATATATCATATATGTGAATTATTTGGAATATCCAAAAAAAATTAAGGTTGAGGATACACATTCTCATTCAGACTGTTCTGAAGATTAACATTCTCATTCATGCGAAAAATATGTGGATATCTGTTCATGATGTAGCCAGGAAAAACTTGAACAAGTTCATTTTATATAAGATGAATTCCTGGATCAGATAACTTGTTGCAAATGATGTAATGAACGTTAGATGTGAAGGGAAGTTTTATCTTGTATGCAAGTTCAACCGGTGAAAATAAATCATCATTTGCTAACAGAAAATGATCCCATCTCATTGCAATACCAATTATAAGAAACGGAAGAAAAATTATTTGATTTTTACCTTGCGCTACGTGGAATAACGGTAGAGCGATTGACTCACCTGCTTGATGGCGCAGTTTCGATGTCTCTTGCGGATGTGCGAAATTTAAAAAAAAAAAATACAAAAAAAAAAACAAGAAAATACAAATTTTTTTATTCGTATTGTATGTGAAAAATGAACACGGTGACACTTATTCTTTCTAATAGTGGAAAATAAACGAAGAGAAATATGCTATTCAGCAGAGTTGATGGTTTGATGAATCTTTTTAGCAGACTTTAGCTAAGGCTCCATCATTTTAAAATTACCCTCTCCGTCACCCCTCTCTGACACCCTTTTTACCTTTACAATCACAAAAGAGATTTTTTTTTCTACTTTGTTGCCGCCTTGCTAAATAGTGAATTTGCTGAATGCTCTCTAATTTGCCTTCCTAACAGTATTTTTAGAAAATTTTTTAGTGAAACAAAGTATTTGATGAAAAGCCCAATAGACTTAATGGTGAGAAATGAAAAACACAATTTTATTTTCAATATATAAATTGCATTCTTCAATGAGATTCAGATATTAATCGTCTAGTTTTATCCTCTGAAAATGGTTGACGTTTGGTAATGGTAATTGGTGGGATGCATGATGGATTGGTTATTTATCTCAACATTCTGGTAACACCTTCAAATACTTACAAAACCTGTGATTTTTCAAATCCTTCTAGGGTTTTTATTATGTATTAGGAATTAAAATTTGTCGGACTAAAATTATAGATAATGCAAATGTTTGTAAATGTTTATTTTTTTTCCTTACAATTTAAAACTAAATTTCCGTACCGTATTTTTAAAATATATTAATTTATGTCGTTGTCGTCACATATTAATTTATGTCATTGTCGTCACAGTGGTACTACAGTAGAATAGTTGACTCATGTGTTTTGGAGCATCACGAGCTCTCATAGCGTGTGGTTTACTCGCTCTAAACTAGTGAAGGCCTGAATCGCAGTATTTTGTCTGCCTGGAGGGACGGCATACGCTCTCAAAAACAAAAAGAAAAAAAAAAAAAAAGGACTCATGTGTTTGAAGGCGTCACTTTCATCCTTACTTTCATTCCTAGGAAGAAAATTCATAGAAAGTTGATCTTCTCCTCCAATAATAAAGTGACCATGAGATGCAAACTTTTTGTTTTAATTAAAAAAATAAAAGATATTCAAGTTCGCCTCATTTAGAAAAGTAATATAAAATACAAGGAGATGCCGAAAAATTTTCAGCCCCGATATATATATATATATATATATATATATATATATATATATATATATATATATATATATATATATATATATATATATATATATATATATATATATATATATATATATATATATATATATATATATATATATATATATATATATATATATATATATATATATATATTATTTTTAATTTAATTATTTTTTTTTTTTTTTTTTTTTTTTTTTTTTTTTTTTTTTTTTTTTTTTTTTTTTTTTCGAGTAATATGAAAAACGTTCACAAAAAAAAAAAAAAAAAAAAAAAAAAAAAAAAAATGTAGGAATCTGAGCTTAAATTTCATTTTAGATTTTAAAATGAAATTTTAATTTTATTTTTTTCAAATTTTTTAGATCTCTCAAGAAGAAAATGTAAGTAAATTATCTGAAGGATGTAACTTGACGGATCTTCTGCAGTTTGATGATTCCGATAGCGATGGAAGGCTTAACATAAACGAATTCTACGACGCCTTCAGTAAGTTGTACAGTAAGTCATCTCTTTATAGGTTAAATTTTAATAGGTTGAAGAATGTGCATGCGTTAGTGACGCTTTTCTTCACTGACATACACACTGATATTGCTCTTTGGGAAGTTTATAGAACTCATCTAGTAAAATAGATCCATATATTGTAGTTGTACTTTGATTTTTGTAGTATGTCGTCCTCCTTATAAAGTAAAAAAAAAATTCAATTATCGAAATTTAAACTTTGTGAACTAAAATCGCCAAAAAAGACATGAGGCCAGACTCCAGATTAGACATGACTTTTTTAAAAAAAACTACGAAACGTAGTGAAAAATAAATTACATTTTTAGAATCCTTGTCGAATTTCAGGTAGGAAAAATTTGAAAAAAAAAAAAAAATCCTTATAATAATAAAGTTTACATAAGTAAAGTTTACTTATTTTTATCTGTGGAGAGCATCGTACGCCTGGCAAGGTACGTTTTTTTTTCAATTTTCTCGAAATTGGAAAAAATGGAAAATACCCCCAAATCGTCTACAGAAAAAGTAGTCTACAGTATCATCATCACTCACGGGTCGGGGGGTACGGGGGGCAGAGCCCCCCGTAGACATATGATAACGTCAAATTTAACCAAAATTTAAGTTTGTTACGTCATCAGTTTTTGTTGTTATCATCAGTTGTCATTATATATATATATATATATATATATAAAATCATTTTTATTAATTTTTTTATTTATTTTTTTTGCAAATATTTTACACTTTTCCTAACTAAAATTCGACAAGGATTCTAAAAATGTAATTTATTTTTCACTACGTTTCGTAGTTTTTTTTTAAAAAGTCATGTCTAATCTGGAGTCTGACCAGACATGATATTTAGAAGAACCAAATAAAGTAATATCGAAAGAAAAATAGGAATATTCAGTGCTTTTGCTACTTCTAAACATAAAATGGTCATAGAGTACGACAGGCGTCTTAAGAAAGGTTACTTCTTCAAATTTATGCCAATCTGATTTACGTATAGTTATCACAAAAGCGTAAATTGTTTAGTTTGAAAAATAGGCCTTATCAAATCATTACAATCACTGACAGTAAAATCTAAAATGAACTCTTCGAACGGGTCAATCGTAACAGTATCTTTGTGGGGTAATATTTCTATTCCCGTTTATTTGAAGTCATATTTATCTTAGCAACTTCACCTATATTTTAAGTACTACAATATATTAAATCTCAAAATTACTATTAAAGGATTTTCTTAGCACTACGACAAATTAATTCACCTTTCTAACTATTATGGAGATATTCAAATCACTTGTCATGCATTTTACACCTCTTCGTAAAAGCTTTTCACACGTACAGTCGTCAACAGAAGTTCGTTCCTATTAAGCTGGAAATAAATATTTATATAAAATGGAGATCATTTCAGGTTCAGCCAATTACAGTTCAATTAAGCCCCGCTGAATGTTTTTATTTTCTTTTTATTCAAAATAGAGCTTTTATGAAATGATCTCCATTTTATATAAATATTTATTTCCAGCCAAATAGGAACGAACTTCTGTTGACGACTGTACGTTACGTTGTTCAATCGCAAAAAAAAAAAAAAAAAAAAAAAAAAAAAAAAAAAAAAAAAAAAAAAAAAAAAAAAAAAAAAAACGACAAAAAAAAAAAAAAAAAAAAAAAAAAAAAAAAAAAAAAAAAAAATATATAATATATATATATATATATATATATATATATATATATATATATATATATATATATATATATATATATATATATATATATATATATATATATATATATATATATATATATATATATATATATATATAGGCTTAGGTGGAGATTGTTTCTGAGTTTCGATATTTTTTATATCGAAATTTTTTTATGTCGATATTTTATTTTAATCGATATTTTTATACCTATAATTAGCCCTAGGCTACTATGTCGTGCAAACGTTCTTGTGCACGTTAGGTCTCATTTACGGCATATTCTTGTGTAAGTTAGGCCTCTTTTTACGGCAACTTCGGTAGTTCAGGTTATGATAAGTCGAATTAGGTTCTGCTAAAAAAGTAAGTAATAATAATTGTGTGCATGTCTAGTAATGGTACCTCTACCTCTGGCAACTCTCTTGTTTACGATAGGCTTCTCCGATATTTTCGATTTTCGATATTTTTTAACAATCGAAACTCAGAAACAATCTCCACCTTTACCATATATATATATATATATATATATATATATATATATATATATATATATATATATATATATATATATATATATATATATATATATATATATATATATATATATATATATATGGTAAAGGTGTATATCGTTTCTGACTTTCGATTGTCCGAAAATATCGATAATCGAATATATCAGAGGCCTAACTTAAATAAACAAGAACTTTGCCGAGAATTAGAGGTCTACGGCCCTATTACACTAGACGTACACACAATTATTATTACTTACTTTTCTAGCAGAACCTAATTCGACTTATTATAACCTGAACTACCGAAATTGCCGTAAAAAGAGGCCTAACCTACACAAGAATTTGCCGTAAAAGAGACCTAACGTACACAAGAACGTTTGCACGACATAGTAGCCTAGGGCTAATTATAGGTATAAAAGTATCGATTAAAATAAAATATCGACATAGAAAAATATCGATATAAAAAATATCGAAAGTCAGAAACAATCTAACACCTAAGCCATATATATATATATATATATATATATATATATATATATATATATATATATATATATATATATATATATATATATATATATATATATATATATATATATATATATATATATGCTTAGGTGTTGATTGTTTCTGACTTTCGATATTTTTTTATGTCGATATTTTATTTTAATCGATACTTTTTATACCTATAATTTCTTTACAAAAAATTTCAGTTTACCTTTGACTGTCATTGTATCCGTTGTTGTTGTTCTTTAAATATGAATCTTCAAGATATAAGTGTAATTTGTTCTAGTGATTGGTCTGTTCTTGCATTTATATATATATATATATATATATATATATATATATATATATATATATATATATATATATATATATATATATATATATATATATATATATATATATATATATATTATATATAATATATATATTTTTATTTGTGATGTAATACGGTCCTAGGCTAGTATTTCGTGCCAACGTTCTTGTGTAGGTTATTCCTCTTTTACGGCAACTTCTTGTGTAGGTTAGGCCTCTTTTACGGCAACTTCGGTAGTTTAGGTTATGATAAGTCGAATTAGGTTCTGCTACAAAAATAAGTAATAATAATTGTGTGTATGTCTGCTGTAATAGCCTCTAATTTTCGCCAACGTTCTTGTTTAGGTTAGGCCTCTTCGATATTTTCGATTATCGATATTTTCTGACAATCGAAAGTCAGAAACAATCTACACCTTTACCATATATATATATATATATATATATATATATATATATATATATATATATATATATATATATATATATATATATATATATATATATATATATATATATATATATGCTTAGGTGTAGATTGTTTCTGACTTTCGATATTTTTTATATCGATATTTTTTATGTTGATATTTTATTTTAATCGATACTTTTATACCTATAATTAGCCCTAGGCTATTATGTCGTGCAAACGTTCTTGTGTACGTTAGGTCTCTTTTACGGCAAATTCTTGTGTAGGTTAGGCCTCTTTTTACGGCAATTTCGGTAGTTCAGGTTATGATAAGTCGAATTAGGTTCTGCTAGAAAAGTAAGTAATAATAATTGTGTGTATGTCTAGTGTAATAGGGCCGTAGACCTCTAATTCTCGGCAAAGTTCTTGTTTATTTACGTTAGGCCTCACCGATATTGTCGATTATCGATATTTTCGGACAATCGAAAGTGAGAAACAATCTACACCTTTACCATATATATATAATATATATATATATATATATATATATATATATATATATATATATATATATATATATATATATATATATATATATATATATATATATAATATGGCTTAGGTGTAGATTGTTTCTGACCTTCGATATTTTTTATATCGATATTTTTTTATGTCGATATTTTATTTTAATCGATACTTTATACCTAACGATTCAAGATATAAGTATAATTTGTTCTTTTCAGTTCAGATACCTTAAATTTAGTTTATGTTATAAACTATAAGTAGATTAAAATTATTATTATTATTATTTAGGTTAAATTACGGCATCTTCGGTAGTTCAGGTTATGATAAGTCGAATTAGGTTCTGCTAGAAAAGTAAGTAATAACAGTTGTGTGTATGTCTAGTGTAATTGTATCTCTGGCAACTTTCTTGTTTACGTTAGGCTTCTCCGATATTTTCGATTATCGATATTTTTGGACAATCGAAAGTCAGAAACAATCTACACCTTTACCTATATATATATATATATATATATATATATATATATATATATATATATATATATATATATATATATATATATATATATATATATATATATATATATATATATATATATATATATATATATATATATATATATATATTTCTGAAGTTTCTTTTTTTTTTTTTTTTGAAAATATCGATATTTGAAAATATCGATATATCGAAACATCGATATGCCAATTCAAATTTTTTGGTATTTGTGTTATTATTACTTAGTTTTCATTTTATGTATGCCTATTATTCTAATTATTTTTATAATTATTATTATTTAGTTTTCTAGCGTACTTAGTTCGACTTATCATAACCTGAACTACCGAAGTTGCCGTAAAATAGATGCCTAACCTATACAAGAACGTTGCCGAGACATACAGGCCTACGGCCGTATTACAGCACACATACAAACATTATATATATATATATATATATATATATATATATATATATATATATATATATATATATATATATATATATATATATATATATATATATATATATATATATATATATATATATATACCATAGAGACCAATCTGTAGAACAAATTATACTTATATCTTGAAGATTCATATTTAAACTACCTATCACAATCTCAGTGAAACTGAAACTAAAATTTCTGTTAAAAAATGTTAAAAATATCGATATAAAGGATATCGATTAAAATAAAATATCGAT
>SEYY01000274.1:278344-282826 GCA_009176605.1 Armadillidium nasatum
TTTAAAACATGAATTTATATGAAAAAAAAAGAATATTGACTATATGAAAATCCTGTACATCATATACCTATTCAAATTATCTTTAAAAGCCAAAAGTGAACTAATAGCTATCACATCTAAAAACAAAATATTCCAACCATTAAATACTTGATTGGTATATAAGAATTTTCTCAAATCTCTTCAAAATGTATTCTTTTTTTTTATTTCCTGTCATCGTCTGCTATTTCATAAGCCCTAATCATACCCCCTCTAGGAATCTCTTTTTTGTTGATTATCCTCCCAGTTCTCGTAATCTTTTTCCAAAATTTATTTTCAAACTACAAATCATTCTTGCAGCTCTTTGTTGTATTGTCTCAAGCATATCAACATCAATTCTAAGATTAAGAGATGAAACTTGTTCACAGTGTTCAATTATGACCTATAAAATCTAATATGGAGCTTCTTCATTATATCTCCATATTATGGTTTATACGGCTTACACTGTTTAAATGGCCTCTAACATGTTCTTAAGTATATTTCTAACTTTTAAGCATTGTTCTGACACTTTAATCCTGCTAATAATAACTATATCAAAGTCTTTTCTTCGTCAGCAATGTCAAGGTATTTCCCATTTATGTCATAAATGTGAAATTCATTAAAATTACATTATATCGAAATATCTTTACATTTTTAGCTATTGAAATTCGTTTTTCACTTATCAGTCCAAGCTATATGTTAATTAAAGTCATGATGAACTTTTACTCCAACCTTCAGCATTCCTAACAGAAGTAGTCAATTTAGTTTCGTCTGGAAACTTATCAACCACCTTTATATTTCCTCATCTAAATCATTTACAAATATTTATAAAAGAATTGTGTCCAGCATAATCCCTTAGAAATACCACTTTTTAATAGATTCTATGATGATTTATGAGCATAGATACACTACAAATGTCTTTTATAACTCAAGCACTTTTTCATTCACTTAGAAATTGGTTAACTCATTCATATTGTGGTGATATATAAAGTTAACATGGAGTTCTTAATCAAATTTTTAAATAGTCATTGTTAACTGCTCCCTTTGGTCAATATATTCAGTAATACACTACATAAGTTCCAAAAAGTTTGTTTTGACAAATCTCCCCCCCCCCCCAACAAAAGCTCAAGATTTCTTCTATATATATATATATATATATATATATATATATATATATATATATATATATATATATATATATATATATATATATATATATATATATATATATATATATATATATATATATATATATATATATATATATATATATATATATATATATATATATATATTGTAGATGTATATGTGAAGTAAAAAATAAGAGCAAAGATAAATTGAAAATTCCTGTTCCGGCAGATACTTTTGGTTGATTTCAACTAATTCTGGTTCCTCTACGCTTAAAGTTTATTTCATTTCAAAGTTTTGATTTTAAATTTTGAATGAATCCCCTTCTCACTTGTTCTTTTTCTGGGTAAAGATGGTGGGCAGTTTCACCCGATAAACGGATGAATTGTAAAGTTTACTCCTTACTGTTAAAAAAATATACTATAGTTTACTTAATCAATTGGAGTTATTGAACACTAATTACCGACTCGGTCTTCATGACAAACGTAACAATGACAGTAAATATTCTTCTCCGACTTTCAGCATTCTTGCTTATATAGGCTCTTAGATTTATTTTTTTTTTCTTCTTCTTCCTTCTCTTTAATCTATTTAGGACGATTTCTTTGTATATTTAGTGCCGATTTAATTTTATGGATTCCCATGACATTAAATTATAGAAAATGTTATCTTTGTTTCTTTGTCATTGTCTTATTTGGAACACTAGAAGATGGCCATATTTCTTGAAATTATTTAACATTTATTTACTGTAGGGTTTCACAAATTTTAACGATCATTTTCTCTTAAGCAAATCATCTTTAAAAAAAATTAAGAAATCATGTAAAAGGAAAAATTATTATTGTTTGCTCTAGTTAGAACGTTATTTGAAAATAAAATTTTAGTAAATTTTAAGCCAAATAAATAATTTTTTTGGTAGAAATATTGCATTTTTTATGGTAATTTCTAAAAGTTATTTTGAATCGTCTAACGAGTTTAAGTGACCAGCTCTATGTACTAGTTTCGTTTTCTTAAAACATATCGCACCGATTTAGACTAGAGACACAGGAGTAAGTAACTTGTCAGTTCGTAGGCATTTCGTGACGTTTCGCCTATGAACGTCTAATGCATGAAAATCATCTTTCGTAAAATTTTGCCCGACACAAAAATAGAACAAGGCCGATTTTTTTCCGACAAAAAGTTTGAAGTGGACATTTTCTGGCCCTAAATTTTGGCAATTCGACTCCTTTTTTAATTTATACGGTACATTTCACGTAGAAAGAGCTTCGCTACATCATCAAGATTGTGGTTCGTGTGCTTCAGTCACACCCATCTTAAGGTCTGCCACTAACGAGCTATACGATCAGTCTGGATGATATCGTGAAATTGCTCCTATATGAAATTCACTTTTATGAACTTATAAAGGAGTATAATTGCAAAATCTTAAAATCACACCTCGTTTAAGATAAAACTTTTTTGTCGGTAATAAAATTGAATCTTCCTGTATTTTATGTTAAACACAATTTTGCGCACAATGATTTATATGATTTGGACTTTTTTATGAAGTTTGACTTAAAAAAAAATGGATGGAATATCATGAACTTCCCACCAACTGATCAACGACTCGTATCTCGTTAGAACAATTTCGATCAAAATAAAGTAAAAATATACTATGTAATCGAAAATAGATTTGCCTGTCGTAAATTATGAGATAGGCTATTATTCCCCAAACCATGGTAGTTAAATTTTACTTCGCTATGATGATGGTAGTAACGGCATTAAAATCGTCGTTCCCAGAGAAAGAAAAAATTCGAAAATTTGTGTTACATTTATGTGGATTGACGATTTACAGATTTGAAAGTTGTTTGAAATTCAATCTACATCATAGATCTCTCAAAGTACCTTTATCCAGACTTAAAAAACATTGCATTTCATTACTTAATATATTTAACTTTGATCAGAGTTTGGGCGATTTTAAAACAGGTTTTACTACTATATTCCAAATTAAGTAGCCACAATATACCAAAAAAAAACGATTTTTTCTAATTTTTAGTTTTTATTACTTTTTATTACTGAATATAAATTAGGAATTTAGGGCATAATTGCACCGCAGAAAGTGGATATATATATATATATATATATATATATATATATATATATATATATATATATATATATATATATATATATATTATATATATATATATATTATATATATATAGTTGATCTCTTGACAAAGCCTTGGAAGTTAATCAGTTTCAGCACGAGTGGGTGACAATTTAGATAAAATGACGTCACAGGAACTCCAACACCACCTATTGTGTTGGCGAAGAAATGGTCTCGATCTTGCGGCTTTGAATTCTGAGGTAAGTTGAAATTTATTTGAAGTCTTTGGGAAGTCTTATATTGTATTTAAAAAGGTTATTGAATCTTACTATAATACGACTTAATTTAGAATGTTAAAATCTTTCAGAAATAATTATCAGAGACAATTATGATATCTGTTTCTGAAAAGAAAGTTTTTATGATATCTTTTTAAAAGGAAAAAAATATGGTAATTAACTTTTAGTCATCTCGAGGCATATTGAGCAGGTACTAAAAGATGTAACTCGTTATTAAATAGAAATGTGTTCCTCAACAAAATAATTATTACTTTATTATGCATTAATAAGAAGGGATAAAATAATAATAATTTTAATACTGGTCTGCGTTTTGAAATTATTTTTGTGATGTTAGATGTTTTTAAACGGATTCTACAGAAATTGACCTCGCTAATCAGGAAAATGATATTAGTTTCCTCTGTCAGGTCAATTTTTTTTGCCATGGAATATTTTTTTATTATTCATACTCTTCATTTCCTTAGACTCTCTTTTTTGCGTATATCATGAATAGACAAGCTTGATGCAAAGTGTTGCAACTGCAAACGACTTCACAACGAAACTGGAACTGAATAAAACTCAATGAAAAACAATTCCAGTTGAGCCTTTTACTATGACGAAATTAAAAAATGGAATTTTTTAAAAAAATACGGAAAAATTTGAGAAATATAATAATTTCTCTAAATAATGTGTGGCATTTAAACCATGATCGTTAATTTTTAATAAGACACACTATATCTACAAGTATTTTAACTTTTTAGCTATGACTTGTTAAGTCATGCCATACATTGGACAACTAATAAGGAAAAAAATGATAATTGCATTTTTTCTTACGAGTGGTACATCCCCTTTTCAAACACCTACAGTAGTCGGCCATCAAGTTAATGTCTCAGCGACCTTAATACCTATCCTCCATAATTCGAGTATTTTGGTGAAACCTTTCCTCTTGCTCCTCACTGTAATCCCCACAATTTTCTGGATAATAATC
>SEYY01000275.1:0-2500 GCA_009176605.1 Armadillidium nasatum
GACAGCTCAAAGTTTGCAATACAACTGGACGAGTCGACAGACATTTCAAAAATGGCACAGTTGTTACTTTTTGTAAGATATATTTATGAGGGAAGCATTCATGAAGATATACTGTTTTGTCGTCCTCTGGAAGGTCATACTCGTGGAAAAGATATATATAAAAAAGTAAATGAGTTTTTTGAAAAAGAAGGATTAAATTGGAAAAATTGTGTTGGTGTGTGCACAGACGGTGCTGCAGCAATGACCGGACAAGATCTTGGTTTTACAGCATTTGTTAAAGCTGGAAATGATCATATTACATTTACACATTGTATGATTCACCGAGAGGCACTTGTTGTTAAAAAAATTGCACCAGAATTAAACACTGTTTTTTTTGATGCAGTCAAAATCATTAACTTTATTAAAAGTCGAGCACTTAATAGTCGATTGTTTAAAAATTTGTGCATTGATATGGATTCGGATTATACAAGTTTATTGCTACATGCTGAAGTTAGGTGGCTATCAAGAGGTCGAAGTTTGAAACGATTATTAACTTTAAAAGATGAAGTTCTTATATTTCTAACAGAGCAAAATTCTAATTTGGCCGATTATTTTCACGATAATTTATGGCTTCTCAAGCTATGCTATTTGGCAGATATTTTTGATAAAATCAATGATATGAATTTATCAATGCAGGGAGTCTGCGTTAATATGTTTATGTTAAAAAATAAACTTGAGGCCTTTGTTAAAAAAATTCTTATATGGAAGAACAGAGTGGAAAGTGGATCGCTCGAAATGTTTCCATTTACTGACGAGTATATAATTAGTAACAATATTTCAAAAAAAGATACTCCTATAACAAAAATTATAGTTAATCATTTGAAGGATATGGAAGTTTACATGCATAGGTATTTTCCCAATGATATCGATACACAACAATGGATTTGCAATCCATTTTCAATTGAAATGAAAGAAATTAATTTTTTAAACTTAAAAGCACAAGAAGAATTTGCCGAATTAACAAGTGATACTACCTTGCGACTCAGATTTTCTCAAGTGCCTGTGCATGAATTTTGGATAGAAATCAAATCAGAATATCCCCTACTATCGGAAATGGCAATGAACAAATTACTGCCATTTTGTACAACATATTTATGTGAATCAGCCTTTTCCACATTAACTTACATAAAATCAAAATACCGTTCAACTTTAATAAACGTTGAAAATTTATTACGATCTGCACTAACTCAAATTGAGCCTAGATTTAATTATTTGTGTAAAAATAAACAATCACATCCGTCACATTAATATTGTGTGATGTTAATAATATGTTTTTATTAAAAAAATTGTCACAAAAGTTTATTTTTTCTATTGAATATATAGATATAGTTTTATGTTTTCTTATAAAAAAATTGTTACAAAAGTTTATTTTTCCTATTGAATAAATATATATATAGTTTTATGTCATTCTGTTTATTGTGTTTTATTACGACCGATATCCCGTCAACGTTTCCAATTATATATATGTGAAATGAATGGGTACGTATTCTTTAATCCTTATTTTATTTACATTGTAAAATAGTGCGATATTACATCTACATCTACGGTTAATATATATTTCATTATATGGAGGAGGGGGTCGTTTAAAATTTCCTAAGCTTGAAGGGGGTCGCTATATAAAAAAGTTTAAGAAGCCCTGGTCTATTCCAATGAACTTCTACCTTTTATTTTTTTTAGAAGAGTTTCCTCATTTACCCTGCGTGGAAAATAGAGAACGTCTCTTCAATCTTATATTTATCGTTCAAATAATCTGATATTTCCAAAGTTTTTGAATCTGTCTTTAACAAGTTATGTAAATATTAATTTTTTCCTTTTGTCTTAAAGAGATACTTTGAAATTTTGTTAGGAAAGTTCAATTGGGACTCACTCCCTCTATAATGCTGGAAAATGACCTAAATAAGGATTATGAAGGTGACTGAAACCCATTTAAAGGGACTCTGCCCCCTCAATGTTAAGGTGTTGCAACATTCGTAACATTTCAATGAAACATAGAAATAAAACCTTCTAAAAAAGAAAATGACTTCGCAATACTTAAAAACGAGGCTAAGGAAAGTGCTTGGGCTGGCAATGTTGAGTGCAACACTTATTACTGGCAGTATTGCAGCAATACTATATATATATATATATATATATATATATATATATATATATATATATATATATATATATATATATATATATATATATATATATATATATATATATATATATATATATATATATATATATATATATATATATATATATATATATATACTACACCATATCCCTTAAGATGCCGGGTGGCGTCGGCTACAGAAACTTCATATTATTGCATATTGTCATTTAGAAGTAAATGAAAATTTTAAGAATTGAAGAAATTACTTTAAAATTTTTATTGAATTTAACCTTTGAAATTAAGTCAATAATATAAGGTAAATCAAATTAATATTTTATCAAAATTCAAGAAGAGCAACAAAAT
>SEYY01000275.1:7500-15000 GCA_009176605.1 Armadillidium nasatum
CGTTGATGGGATGAGCAGGTTCATTCCTTCTTCAACTAAATCCTTCTCTCCTCAAAATCCATGGTTCGATCGTGCTTGTTCTCGTGCCATTCAGGCTAGAGACATTGCGTATCGACAGTGGAAAAATTCTCCTTCTCCTATCACTCTAGCTAATTTTCATTCAGATCGGAATCGTTGCAGGGATATTCTTCGACGAGCAAAGCAGACTTTCACCAAACGAAGGTGTGCTGAGCTCCTAAATTCTCCTACTGAAAAATCTTTCTGGCCTCTTGCCAAAAACATCTCCAACAATTTCTGTAAATCTTCCTTTCCTCCTCTTATTCGCTCTGATGGTTCTGTTGCTAATACTCCAACTGAAAAGGCTAATCTCTTCGGCCTCCTATTCTCCTCTAATTCTACCCTGGACGACTCCGGCAATCCTCCTCCTAATACTTCTCCTCTCAGAGGTCCCATGCCTTTGCCTGTGATTTCATTTGACCAGGTGCATGGGCTTCTGAAGTCTATGAACGTTAGGAAGGCAAGCGGCCCGGATGGCATTCCTCCCCGAGTTTTAAGTGAGTGTGCCTCTGAGCTGGCTCCGTCCCTCGTTCAACTTTTCTCTCTATGCCTCAATACTAGTACTTTCCTTCAGTGTTGGAAGCGCGCATTAGTCCAACCTATTCCGAAGAAAGGTAGCCGCTCTGATCCTTCCAACTATCGCCCTATAGCTCTCACTTGTATTCTGTCTAAGATCTTTGAAACCCTTCTTAACTCTCACTTCTTAGATCATCTGGAATCTCATTCCCTTCTTTCTGATCATCAGTATGGCTTTCGTCGTTCGAGGTCTACTGGTGATATACTTTCCTATCTCACAGATCTACAGTCTTCTGCCCTTAGGGACCATGGGGAGACTTGCGTGGTGGCGCTTGACATATCTAAGGCGTTTGACCGGGTATGGCATGCGTCACTACTTTCCAAGCTCCCATCCTTTGGGTTTCCTCCTTCTCTTTGCTTACTTATGTCTAGTTTTCTTTCTAATCGTTCCATTTCGGCTGTTGTTGATGGAGCGACTTCTTCTTCCTTTCCTGTCAATAGTGGTGTTCCTCAGGGTTCTGTCTTGTCTCCTACTCTATTCTTACTTTTCATTAATGATCTTCTCAGCTGTTCATCTAACCCTATACATTCATATGCCGATGACTCAACCCTCCATTCTTCTACTCATTTCAAATCTGCTCCTTCCTTTGCATCTAGAGTTGCTTCTCGTCTACATCTTTCCGATTCCATTCTTGCAGATCTGGATAGAATTTCCCAGTGGGGTCGTCTCAACCTTGTGAAATTCAACTCTTTAAAAACTCAACTTCTAGAAATCTCTCTCTCAAAGACACCTCCTAACTTTTCTATTTCTTTCGATGGTTCTCCCGTCTCTCTCCTGTTGACAATATAAACATCCTTGGCCTTCACATAAACAAAAAATGTCTTGGAAACCTCATATCACAATGGTTGCTAGGGCGGCCCAAAGAAGCTGGGAGTTCTGTTTAGACTGCGAGAATTTTTTTCTTCCTCGCAGTTACTCCAATTATACAAGGGTCTCATCCGCCCTTGTATGGAGTACTGCTCTCATATCTGGGGTGGCTCAGGTTTCACCCGTCTTTTGGATAGGGTTGAGTCAAAGGCTAAAAGACTTATAAACTGTCCCGCTCTTTCTAATTCTCTTGATTCTTTATCTTTGCGACGTGATGTTGGTGCCTTGTCACTTTTCTATAGGTACTACAGTGGCAAATGCTCGAGGGAACTATCCACCCGTGTACCTCCACCTTTACGGCGTCCTCGCAGCACAAGGGGTGCAATGTCAGCGCATCAATTTTGCGTGGAGATAGGCAACTCCAGGCTTGTCCGCTGTGGTGCCTCTTTCTTTCCTGCCACCTCTGTCTTGTGGAACTCTCTTCCATCTTCTGTATTTCCCTCTGCATTTAATCTCAATTTCTTTAAAGCCCGCGTCTGCGCCCACCTGAGAAATTTGCGTTAGGTGGGTACTGTAGGGGTGGTTTTTATTTTCTAGACTTTGTACTCTATTTACTTTCATTTTTATTCTTTTAACACCCCCTCCTTGAATAGGGCTTTGCCCGTGAGTGGTGGTGATGTGTTTAAAAAAAAAAAAAAAAAAAAAAAAAAAAAAAAAAAATCAAAATAATTTGGAATTTTAAATTCAGATTCAAAAATTGGGCAAACCATGTCCCGATATACAGAACTGAAAATATGAAAGTTACAGAAAGTGATAAAAATAGAAAAAGGAGAATTTTTTTTTTATTTTGCCAGTAAGTATAAGAACGTACGCAACGTTTAAATATAATACCAGAGATCTGGAACGAGAAAAAAAATGTGTAGAAAACTTAATCAAATAGCGCATTTTTAGAGACATTTGATATTCCATTTTTTGATATGCTGTTAACATACTATTAATGAAATTACCACAGTTTTCTGAACTATGAGATCCTAAAAATATCTGGATATCTAGCACAAATAAATACCATGCTGGCAACTCTGGTGGATTCTAATAATCTCTGATGTTGCTGTAAGTTACCACTTTTCTGATATAAGGATTAAAATGACAACTCTAAATTTTGGGTCACTTTTTTTTCAATACAAATTTTTTTCCACTGGTACTCTGAACTCCTTGTTCATCATTGGTCATTATTTTTACAAAGGTTTTCATAAGGCACAGTTTGATATGAAATTCGAAAGTACTTTTTATTAGTTTACCAGTGGAACATAATATAGATTATACCAACCAACTATGTGTTCCAATCTTTTAGGTCAGAATTTCACAACATAATGCCTGCCATTATGTTGTGAAATAGGTACAAGAAGACAATTTGAGGTATATCTCACCTATAGTTCTAGAATGAGGGAGATCACCTTACATCTCCACAAATACCTTTTTTCACTTGTTGACTGGGTATTAATTTCATTCAAAATAATAACTGTTGACTATTATATTTCTTTCAAACGGACAACATAAGTGCAATGGAATTAAAGGTTTTTTAAATTCCCATTTTCTATCATCGTGTCTTTTTTTATTGAGTAAAATGGTCATGTCTTATTTACTTCATGTATGAGTCCACTGATGCAAATACAAAAACAAGAATTATTTTCTTGTCTGAAAAAGGAAGCTAATTCTTCAATGCGAGAACGAACATATTCTCTATCCATTTGGCAACCTTAAGGTCCAAGTCTGCCGTGTCATGATCTTTAAAGAAAATCAGTGAATAAATCATGTGAAACTGGTTTCAAAGGTGAATCAATTTGCATATCAAATTTTTTATCTGTTTACCTTTGAGAAATCACAAGTCATGAGAATGAGCCTAACTCTAATATTTGACATGCTAGAACAATTACAGGTACAGATGCGGATCGGAATAGTCAAATAAGTAAAAATCACGGGGAAATTCTTTGTAATACAGTGTAATTAATGAAAAGTGAAAAGGGATAAGTGTAGAAAAAAAAAACACTTTCAGCAACACCAGAAGAAACACGTGACCATTCATGATAGATTTAAAAATCCCTCCTGATAGATTTAAAAGATAAAAGTTGGCTAGTTATCTAAAATAACGGCTTTAAAACACCGGAAAGTAATCAAAGGGAATATCTACCGAACTTGTGAATTGTGGAAATCAAAGCAAAGAGTCAGACTATAAAAAGCTTTAGATATTCAGCACTATAGTAAAAAATCCTTCTGATTCAAATCTCCCTGTATTCATTTGCTGAGTGTAAGAAGCTAACAGTGATACTAACCATAAGTTATTCTAGCGATCTGCGTTAAGATTAGAATAAATCACGATTCTTTCAAATCTTTCAGTTTAGAATATATTCATAAACTTAAAAAAAGAAATGATACAAATTGGATGCTACAAGGTTGGAATGGGTACTCCTTCGTCAAAGATTGAACAGGCACAGGAAGGAAAGGCCGAAACTGATAGAAAGAAATAAAAAGTTTACATAATTATGCAGAATACAATCGTATTTAAAAACTAATGAAAGGGTGTTGCCAGAATCTTTCGCCCTCTTAGTTTTAAGATCAGACAGAAGAGAAACAACAACATAAAGTGCCAAAAAAAAAATGGAGGGAATTGAATAAGGAGGAATAGAACTGAAATACTCTAAAACGGAATTTGTAGGTAAAGGTTTGAGTAGGTACAAGAAGACAGAGGAAGAAGAGTTGTAAGTTATATTTAAAGGAAAGTGAGAGAGGATCTAGATTCTAGAATATGATCAAAAAAGTAAAACATTAGCTTCCTCGAAATAGATTTTACATGATTCCAGTACGCTATTGAAAAGAATGAACATCTTGAGTTCTGTATCATTTCAGAGGAGTCGAAGATGGAGGTTGTTCCTAAGGAAGAAATTAAGACATTAAATAAGATAAGAAGGTTATCTGTGGAACCAAGTTAAGGAAGGTTTAATAATAGAATAAGAAGGAATTCTTGTTCCTTCTTCTTCTATTAAAGGTTTAATATGTTAGGTTCAGAACAATGAACAAAAATTTTGTGGGACGTTGGTATACTAAATGCTTAAGTGGGAATAATGAAACCGATCAGAATGTTAACTTCGGCAAAAACAGAAAACTTTAGAATGTTTTCTATTTTGTTCACCAAGGAAAGGATTATAACAGTCGGTAAATTAGGATAACAGCGATAAATTTAGATGTAAATTAGCAAAAGAATCAAAGCAATAATTTATTAACACAGCCTCACAATTTCTTGCTTTATAATGAGATGTCGTTTGACTTTGTATGGTATATACATAAGACACATGGGTTAGTTCCAGTAGTACTGCTCTTCCTGAAAAGATGAAACGTACGGAATTTCGTATTTTCAACTCTTTCACTCTCACTGATTTTTCAGGATCTCTTTCTGCCTTTAAAAATGTTGTATCACACGTCTTACACTATCACTATTACAAGAGCACTGCTCATTTCAACTCTTCAGTCACGTACTTCATTTATAAAAAAAAAGCTCGTGAAACACATATTTCCAATTAGTTTAATCATGTCTCCATCCAGTTTTCTGACCAAAGACCCAACTGCTATATTCACTTTTTACATATACTCCACTAGTAAAATATGGAACACTCTTATTTCTAAATTTTAATTTGCAGACATTCAAATGCATTATATCGAGAATTAGATCTATAGTTTCTTTTTAATTTGAATTATTTTCCCAACTCTGACGGATTATATGTGAGGCTCCGGCCCGTAACTACTTAAGGAGATAAATTTTTTTTTAATAATTTAAAATTAAAAATACTCAGAATCAGTACCGTGAAACAAGAGCAGAAACTTCGCCGAGTACATAGCAACGATACCACCCTTTAATTGAAAATAGGCAGCAGTTCGATGGGACAGAGTAGAGTTTCTGTCTCTTAAACACATGAGTTTCAGTAAGAAAAAGAGATGAGATCTAGAGGAAGTAAAGTTCAGCAAACTTGAACGTTCGAATAAACACAGAATATTGGAACAATCAATTAAGAAACCCAGTACATGAGAGGAAGACTGTATTTCCACACTGAAGGCCGGTAACTCTCATGGAGAGGAGAGAGATATGGATAAGAGGCAATATTTGGATACCATGAAGACAAAGGAAAAAGAATGAAGCAATCACAAAAGAAAATTAAACCATTTCCAATTGCGACAACTGGATTAGAAAAATATACAACAATAGATAAACGTTAAACAGACGATAGCATGACGCATAACAAAATGGTTACATAAATGAAAAACCCGACAGAAAACCTGACCCCCATGTTTTTACGTGACCAAATCCAGATCTTCAACCTGATACACAAATCTATTTAAAAATTGTGTTAACGTGTTAAACAGTTTCTTCTATTCATAAATTATTAACTGACATATTGCAAACAGACATCACACCTGTTTTCTTTCCAGATGGCAATGATTATGGAAGCTTCTGTATTTTACAAGAAACTCGAAAACTCTTGCATACATACATCGCACATTCTTGCATGCAAGCATACATACGTACTTGAGTGTGTGTGTGTGTGCATATATATATATATATATATATATATATATATATATATATATATATATATATATATATATATATATATATATATATATATATATATATATATATATATATATATATATATATATATATATAAAATAATCCAATTTTGCCTTTTGTTTTTTTTTTTTTTTTAATTGTTCTTTCTTGAAGCAGTAAAGGAAAAAGCTCCGTCTGATTCCAATTAAGAGAAGAAGCATAATTGGCTTCAATTTCACTTCAATACTAGAAACTCAGGCAACCGAAAAATAATAATCTATTCTGACGCCTTTATGGAAGCTCCGCCTTTGTACATCAACGCTATATAAGAAAAGATCCAACAACATTTCCTTTATAAGTAAAAAATACCTCAAATTGTAAACAAGAAGCTATAATAATATATTTCGTTACATAAACTTTATAAAAATGGTATATATATATATATATATATATATATATATATATATAATATATATATATATATATATATATATATATATATATATATATATATATATATATATAAATAATTTAAATAACGCTACATTTAAGAGAGTAGGGAAAAGGGGAAGGAATACTTGGTAGTTTTAAACAGAATACGAAGTAAAGTCAATCTAATAATACAATTTTTTTTTTTATTGAATTGGGAATCAGGTTATCAATAACACCAAAACATATATATATATATATATATATATATATATATATATATATATATATATATATATATATATATATATATATATATATATATATATATATATATATATATATATATATATATATATATATATATATATATATATATATATATATATATATATATATATATATATATATATATATATATATATATATATATATATATATATATATATATATATATATATATATATATATATATATATATATATATATATATATATATATATATATATATATATATATATATATATATATATATATATATATATATATATATATATATATATATATATATATATATATATATATATATGTATATATAGAATGTTCGATGAACTTCAATTAAAGAGAAGCTTCAAATTTACTTTAAAATTTCGAACTCTATGAAACTGTCTTTATAACTTTTATTAAATGTAGCAATATATATATATATATATATATATATATATATATATATATATATATATATATATATATATATATATATATATATATATATATATATATATATATATATATATATATATATCAGATAATTGCTGCTGTCATCGTAGCTGTGTCACTGATATCAAATATAGCAGCCGAAATTCCACATAATTCATACAAACCGGTAAGTAAAAGCCGTAGTAAATGATAATTGTAAATAAAACTAATTACAAACAGTGTACTCATAGACTATTAAGAAAAATTAAAAATCAAAAAAAAATTCCCTTTGCAGCCACCAATTCCATACCAATTCTCTTACGGTGTTAGC
>SEYY01000275.1:20000-25000 GCA_009176605.1 Armadillidium nasatum
GCAATAAAATATTTTAACTTTGTAAAGTTGGTAACTCTAATATTTCTCATGAAAAGAGAATAAAGAGAATAAACTAAAGAAATTTTTTATCCTAATAAACTTTTTTTTCTAGCTTTACCTTTCTCCATATTTCTATTTAACAATTTTTTTTATATCTAACAAACTATTTTGATATAACATACCTTAACTTTAAGGGGCAAATAGGCCTAAAATAAGCATAATACTGTTAATTCAATGTGTAAATAAATAAATATTAAACCTTTACATCGAAATAAACGAAAAAATAAAAACAAATGATTTTAAAAAATCAATTTCATTTTTTAATTTACCTAATTATCAGATAACATTATAAATCATTCCGATAATAATTTTTTATTACCACCTAGAATACCAAAGGCCATATATATATATATATATATATATATATATATATATATATATATATATATATATATATATATATATATATATATATATATATATATATATATATATATATATATATATATATATATATATATATATATATATATATATATATATATATATATATGACCAATTGTTGCAAAAGGACTTTGTAATATGGAATTAAGAACATTCGTATGTTTCAAAGACAAGCCAATTCCATTGTCCATCAATCTAACACGAAGACATCTCATTTTTATAGAAAAAGAGCTTCACAAATCAAAATCAATTTATTACAAGAAAAAATAATTTAAAAATTCGACAAAAAGCAAAACAAAATAGAAGTAAATTTACTTATTAAAACAAAGGAAAAATAAATTACAATAAATCCAAACGGAAACAGAGAAAGAAACAACAAAAACGTTATTACGAAGAAAAAATTATACACATATTTTCAAATAACAATCTACTTGACTGAGATGAAAATCTATAAATTCTCGTATTATATATATATATATATATATATATATATATATATATATATATATATATATATATATATATATATATATATATATATATATATATATATATATATATATATATATATATATATATATATATATATATATATATATATATATATATATATATATATATATTGCACTTTGGTATCCCTAAATATTTCAAAAACTACTAAACGTACGTTAAAAAGGATAACATTTTTTGAATCCTGGAAGAATTTTGATAAAGAAAATGATACAAGATGTGAAAATAAGTTTTGAAAAAATTTTTTTTGTATGATAATTGAGGAAAATTCTTACATTATTATTATTATTATTATTATTATTATTATTGTTTTTTGACGAACCTAGTTCGACTTAACATAACTTGACGACCGAAGTTTGCCGTGGGATACAGGCCTAACTGATTGCTGGAATGTTGCCGTGGGATACAAGCCTACTGCCATATTACACCAAATATATATATATTACACATTTTTTACAATTTTCATATTCAATCGCGAAATTTATCTTACTCCAAAATCGCGAAATTTACTTCAGAAAAAGAGACGCTGCCAAACGTACGATGTCTTGAAGCGCATGAAAAAACTATAAATTACGAACTTATTAAAATTATTATAAGTTTTTTTTTTAATTCCCAATTTTTCTTTATCATAATTCTTCAAGAATTCCAAAAATATTATTCTTTTTAACGTACGTTTAGTAGTTTTTGAAATATTTAAGGATATCAAAGTTCAGTCTAGCATATATATATATATATATATATATATATATATATATATATATATATATATATATATATATATATATTATATATATATATATATATATATATATATATGTGTGTGTGTGTGTGTGTGTTGTGTGTGTGTGTGTGGTGGCATCCTCATAAAAATTAACATCCGCATCCGCATTTTCGAAAATTTAACATCCGCATCCGCATTTTTTCGAAAAATTCAACATCCGCATCCGCACCGCATCCGCACTTTCGAAAATTTAACATCCGCATCCGCACTTCTTCAAAATTCGACATCCGCATCCGCAAATTAGAAAATATGACATCCGATTCATCCCTAATATATATATATATATATATATATATATATATATATATATATATATATATATATATATATATATATATATATATATATATATATATATATATATATATATATATATATATATATATATATATTCTAAAGACGTCTTTTCTGCTCCCTCAAAACTTAACACTAGGAAGGCGTACGATCCTAATGGTATCCTTCCTGTAGTTCTCAAAACTTATGCTTCAGAGCTTGCACCCTTCCTTGGTAAACTATTTCGTCTATTTCTTTCTACTTCAACCTTCCTTTCTTACTGGAAACGTGCGCTTATTCAGCCTGTGCCGAAAAGGGGAACCCCTCTCAACCCTCTAACTATCGTCTCAAATTTTTTTAACCAATATTGCTATGAGCAATTGCTATGAACAATCCACAATGAAAGAATTTTGGAGATGTATAAATGGAAGAAGGGTGTAATTGATAGAGAGGAGGAGGGTGTGCTAAAATGGTTTGGACTTACGTGTAGAATGAAAGAGGACAGAATGGTGGGCAAGGTACTTAGATCCGATGTGGATAAGAGTAGGGGGAAGGGAAGGCCGAAGTGGAGATGGATGGATGGAGTGTGATAGATTTTGATGGAAGTAATTTGAGTTAAGAAGAGGGTAGAAGATTTGTGGAGACAGAGAGAGATGGAGGGCGGTGGTGAAAGGGGTTGAAAGGTAAGAATAGGTATGTTTGTAAGGGAATTGTGGCGGGCACCACCCCACAAAAGTGGGATAGGTGATAATGAAATATATATATATATATATATATATATATATATATATATATATATATATATATATATATATATATATATATATATATATATATATATATATATATATATATATATATATATATATATATATATATATATAGTGATGGCATACGCATTCGGATATTCATCAAAATTAACATTCGCTTCCGCATCCGCATCCTCATCAAAATTAACATTCGCATCCGCATCCGCACTTTTCGAAAATTCAACATCCGCATCCGCACTTTCGAAAATTCAACATCCGCACTTCTCCAAAATTCGACGTCCGCATCCGCAAATTAGGAAAAATGGCATCAAATATATATATATATATATATATATATATATATATATATATATATATATATATATATATATATATATATATATATATATATATATATATATATATATATATATATATATATATATATATATATATATATATATATATATATATATATATCTCGGACTCCAATCTGAAATATAATTTATTGTTGTCTAGTTTCGGGTGATTCAACACTTCTACCCATTATCAAGGTTATTATACAGAAATAAAATAATTATTATACAGAAATAAATAGTAAAAGTATAACTCAAGAACAAAATTCTACTTTAATATCAAAATATTTGGAGCGGTCCCAAATATATGACGAATATAAACAATGGAAATCAGATTCAAATACAAGTCCAAAATTATAAAATTTTAATCCTGTATAGGATCATCCTTTTGAAGAGAATGAGGGTAAATGGCCGAATATGGGAGATGGTGCAAGTGTTTCAAAGTTCTTTCTATAAGACATACCTTCATGCTCAGCATTGCGAACAGAAACACTTCGTGTGGTCTTTCCTATGTAGATGGTATCGCAGCTACCAAACTTGTATTTCTATATCACTGAGGAGCATAAAGGTAATGGCTTTTTTTTTTATTTTTTAAACTTTGAAGAACCTTCCAATTTTATTTTCCTTCGAGGACACTAATTTGAATTTGAAATGAGGGTAATTTGTTTTTAAGATGTATTTATTTAGAACTGCGTTCAATTTCACAGCTCATTCTTCCCATAAAAGGCAATTTCATATCTAGGATTTCTTTCGGCACTCGTAATAATATTATATATATATATATATATATATATATATATATATATATATATATATAATATATATATATATATATATATATATATATATATATATATATATATATATATATATATATATATATATATATATATAGGGGAGGTTCCACTCATACAACTATCCTTGAGAAGGTGGAGTCTAGGGCTTTTCGTCTTATCAACTCTCCTGCTATCACTAATTCTCTCCAGTTCTTTTCTGCCCGTCGAATTGTTACGTCACTCTCTCTATACTATAGCTATTACAATGGACACTGCTCTTCTGAACTCTCTCGTCGCATACCTCCTCCATTGAGAAGGGCTCGTGCGACTCGTCTTTCTACACAGTTTTATCCTTTCTCTATCCAACTCTCTGACCCCAGACTTAACCACTATGCTTAATCTTACATGTACTCTACTGGTAAAGTCCGAAACACATTCCCTTCATCTATTTTCCCAACTTCCTATGACTTACACACCTTCAAACGTCGTGTATCAGGTCACGTCGGCCTTTAATTTGACCAGGTTTCCGTCTTTCCCTCTAACTATGGTGGAAATTTTGGTAGGCCACTGGCCTTTGCCCACCAGAGGTAAGATATATATATATATATATATATATATATATATATATATATATATATATATATATATATATATATATATATATATATATATATATATATATATATATATATATATATATATATATATATATATATCTATATATAATGAAAATGTTTTTAAAAAAAAGGCCAAAGTTAGTCATGATATTTGTAGGGCTTTTGTCAACTCTGAGATATATATATATATATATATATATATATATATATATATATATATATATATATATATATATATATATATATATATATATATATATATATATATATATATATATATATATATATATATATATATATATATATATATATATATATATATAGAGTTTCAGCTTTAAAATATTTTTTTTTGTACTAATGTCATAAAATGACAAACTAATCAAATGACAACTTGCTTAAATGTGCGACATTAAAAACTTTGAGGCTATGAACTTGGTTTTCCACTCGAGATATTAGAACAAAGGCAATTCTCTTTTAATAGAATTCAATTTCCA
>SEYY01000275.1:30000-82919 GCA_009176605.1 Armadillidium nasatum
AGTTAGGTTAACCTCGGTTTGCTTTTGAAATGTTTAATATGCTACATAATGATATGCGATGTGAGTGAATATTATATTATTGATCTACGGTCCAATAAATAAAAAAAAACAAAATTGAATTCAAGGATAACTAAACGAAATGTGAAAAGTTTTAAACTAATAAATTTTCCAATGTTTTTATTGTGGATGGAAGAATAAAATGGTTAGGAAATTGAAGGACAATTACTTCAAGCCATGCAAAATATTAAATTACGGCAAAATTATTTTAATTACAAATATTATAAAAGGATCTATTAACACTGAATCACTAAATCAAAAAGTTTTTGTTAATCGCATCTTTTCGAGTTTCCTTTCTTTAATGCGAATGTAGTGGGTGATGGTTCATTGAATATTGCATGTGTAATGGGGCTTAGTTTTTCTTTTATCTATGCATGACTATGCATGAATGAACTGATAACTGGGATGGGATAGACCTAGTCTTTCGTGCATGTATTAGTATTGTTATTATTTGTTTGGACTGGGACAGTCTCGATAGGCCCTTGTGGCTTCTAACTGTCTCTATTTTCCTATGTTCCTATGTTCCTATGAATCTCAGAAGAAATAATTATCAAAAGTGTTCCGCTCTTAGGAACTGCAATGTAAATTACTGCAAACACCTTTTATTTCATTTTCCTATTCAACCCATATAAAAACAATGGTTCATTTCAATATCTTTCGCATTTTAAAGGATATATATATATATATATATATATATATATATATATATATATATATATATATATATATATATATATATATATATATATATATATATATATATATATATATATATATATTATAGGGTGACCATTTTAGTTCCAGTGTCAGTGCCGGGTGGTATGAGAGGAAATAGGTCACGCTCTTTTCTGACCCAATTTTAAAGAGAAATTGAGGGAAAATGAAGAAAAAAAACGTTCCCACAGAATCATTGCTGGACCTGTTTGCGATTTTTTATTGACAATTGTGGGTTTTCGGAAGCACTTGTGGTTTTTACTTCCGTTTCCCAAGCTTTCTTAAGCTATTAAGCTATCAAAAGTTTTCCTATATTTTTTCTAGCATTTTCTAGCAACGGCAAGTGCCACCATGCTTAAGCCTCGCCCACTTGAGACGAGGGAAATGCTAGTGTCAGCGACAAATGACACTGAGGGTAAGGCCTTATCGCGGTGACACTTTGCAGCATTGCAATGTGTGATTCCCCACGCGCGCGCGCACACACACAACATTATGATATCACGGCACTAATCTTGACGCTGACGTCATCCATCCGCAATCTTTATTTTTTAACACGTGGCATTTTCGCCATCTTGGATTTGACCACGTGGTTTCCGCCATTTTGGAATTGATCACGTAGTTTTGATTTTCCCGAATTTTTCTTGACTTATTTTTAGATGATGGAAAAACGACGTATGTCAGATCTGTTGAGAGGAATGTATCTTAAATCACATTGAGGAAAATAACGAGACCAATACTCGTAGAATAGGATGAAGGACATATGATGGTATTGAGGGTACTCCATGAACAACAGCTTTACCCATACTATATACAACGCGTGCAGACACAACAAGTTGATGATTAACCATAAAGACTTTTTTGAACCACATTGCTACAGATGTCCAATGCCAACCAACGTTTTGTATCTGCCATGTTATTTACCGACGACGCTGCGTTTATCAGAGATGGAAGACTAAATTTTCAAAAATTCATGGTGAGAGGAAAGATCTCATGCTAACCTGAAATCAAAAATCAAAAATAGTAAAGTGTAAATGTATAGGCAGGAATAGTCGGCGACAATCTCATTGTATTTGCATTTCTTTATCAGAGAGTAACAGGTGAAGGGTATGCGGATTTTCTCCAAAATCGACCACCTGACAACGTTTCCTTTGACATTGATCGTCGCAAGAGTTTTTTTTTTGCATAAGGGGTGCACCGCCACACATCAGTCAAGCAGCCAGACAGATCCTAGACGGGAGATTTCCACAAAAATGGATAGGTCGGGGAGGACCTACTGTCTGGCCTACTCGCTCAATGATTTAAATCTGTTGTATTTTTTATCTATGGGGAGACTTAAAAGCGATTGTGTATTCAGTACCCAATGCCAGCGTGGACACTCTACATGTTTGTATAAAAGTGGCCTGTCCACAGATTCGACATACACATTTAATATTCGAAAGAGTGCGACAGTCTGACACATCAACTATAAGCCTCGAAGTAGGTTCCACATGTTACGATACACCATGTGTGCGTGCGTGCGTGCGTGCGTGCGTGCGTGCGTGCGTGCGCGTGTGCGTGCGTGCGTGCGGCGTGTGTGTGCGTGTGTGTGTGTGTGTGTGTGTGTGTGTGTGTGTGTGTGTGTGTGTGTGTGCGCGCGCGCGCGCGCGCGCCTGCGTATATATATATATATATATATATATATATATATATATATATATATATATATATATATATATATATATATATATATATATATATATATATATATATATATATATATATATATATATATATATATGAACATTTTCTTGATAATTTATTTAATTACCGACTACTTCTAAAATCCTTACAAATTCTCTAACACATTTTAAAGGATTATAGAATACTGAATTATGTTAAAAAAAATTTTTTTTTCGCCGAAAATATTTTTAAAATAAAGAATTGCTATAAATGGATACATATTATATTTTAAAATTATAATACAATTGACAAACTTTTACTTCCTTCAACTTTAATCTAATTTATAAGTACAAATTTTCCTTTAAGTTTAAAGTGGCAAATCTTTATAAAGATTTTTGTATTTAAAAGTTAAATCTCTCTCTTTGATTCGGTATTCTTAAAGTAGTATATTATATCTGGATGTTGCAACTTTTATAAATTTTGTGGGAAATAACATGCTCAATGATGCAATGTCAAAGAATGTAGATTGTTTAACCAAATCAATTTGTTAACTAATTTCCTACAAAGTATTAAAGTATACACTATTAATAATTTTTATTTAATAATTCACTGCTAAGTTTGCATAAGGAAAATATATATATATATATATATATATATATATATATATATATATATATATATATATATATATATATATATATATATATATATATATATATATATATATATATATATATATATATATATATATATATATATATATATATATATATATATATATATATATATATATATATATATATATATATATATATATATATATATATATATATATATATATATATATATATATATATATATATATATATATATATATATATATATATATATATATATATATGGTTAGTCAGGGTGATAAATTATTCTTTTGAGGAGCGATAGTACGTGTCAATGTAAATGAAGTTCAAATAATTATTAACATGGTTATTATAATCAACGATTTCGGAACGAGATATCACTATGAATTTTGTTGAAATGATACGCGAATTACGTTAACAACAAATTTTCAGAAATAGAAAAAGAGGTGCCAGCATAACGGATGTGTCCGGAACATTTCAAACGGTCGGCATGGTTAATATTTGATCGAGATTATCTTAATCGGTGAAATGTGACGGGGATGGTCTGGTACACTGGCAAGTGCGTTAGTCAGACCAAACCTCACTAAATTTCCCTATCTAGAGGTACTTCAGCTGCATATTGCGAAATGCCAACAATCAAATGCAACATGAAAGCCCGCATTAGAACTTCATGTAGACATTGAAGGAAAAATACCTGTGCATACCTATGCGAGCTTACGGAAATGTAACGCTAAACGCATAAAGGTAAATAGACATTTCGAGCATTTGGCGGAGTGAAGTGACCATATTGTTTCCACAGCATACAATGTTTGTGTGTTTGTGCATATATATATATATATATATATATATATATATATATATATATATATATATATATATATATATATATATATATATATATATATATATATATATATATATATATATATATATATATATATATATATATATATATATATGAAAGTATTACAGACCATAAAGCTATTACAAAAGAATTTTTTAATAATTAAAAAAAAATCAAAATAACAATAATTGGAATAAAGAGTGAGAAACGTATCCAGTAAATTACAACTTGAAATTTTTTTTTTTCTCATTAATTAGCAACAGCAACATGCATTAAAATTTCATAATTGTCTACATTTTATATATATATATATATATATATATATATATATATATATATATATATATATATATATATATATATATATATATATATATATATATATATATATATATATATATATATATATATATATATATATATATATATATATATATATATATATATATATATATATATATATATATATATATATATATATATATATATATATATATATATATATATATATATATATATATATATATATATATATATGGGCGCCGTTATGGGGGCAAGGTAGGGCCATGACCCCCCCCCTAGATTTTCAACCTCACAAGAACCTTTCCACAATGGAATTTTTTTTAAAGATTACAGGGTTAAAATTATATATATATATATATATATATATATATATATATATATATATATATATATATATATATATATATATATATATATATATATATATATATATATATATATATATATATATGAAAAGCCTTTTTATTTTTAACTTGAGAAACATTGTGGCTGAAAATGTATGGGAGGGCCATGCCTACCGTTTATGAATGGCTAGATGTGAACAATTCTTGGCTTGAAATACTTTGTGGCTGAAAATGTAGGGGAGGGTCATGCTACCCTTTATGAATGGCTATATCCGTACAATTCTTTATTTACTAACGTATTCTAAAATATTGGAAGGACTGTTTTGTAGATTGTGTGTCTTATTTAGACTTTCTATCAAAAGAGGAATATTTGGCTCATTTATCGTAAAAACCATTTAGAAAATATAAAGAAGCATTAACGATCTAAAGCTCATGTAAATTCAGTATGGCATAATGATGCCTCGGTATCTACAAACATTTCAAACAAATAATATTAAGTAAGACTGTTGGTGTAACTGAACAACTGCATGCTGCGAAGCACTTAGTGATTCTAAAAAATACGCAAAAATTAGTACCTATAATTTCTACCTTAATAATTTGTGACACCAATAATATCGCTATTCGATGTAGCTCTGAAGATACCGGCAATTTTTATCGATTTGCTTAAATTCAGAGTATAAGCTGTAGATGCTGTACTCATGGAACATTTGAAATCATGCGTAGCAAAGGCTAAATATACATCACATATGAACTTATATATATTTGTGGAAAGCTGATATGTAATTAAATTGCGAATGAAATAATTGTGAATATTTCGGCCTTTTAGCAGACATATCCAGGGCAGAACAGCTATCGATTGGAGTTAACTTCGCTGATAAGGAACTCAATGTAAGTGAGAATTTCTAGCCTTAATTACTCTTGAATAACTGAAAGCCGAAGATATAGCATTGAGCTATATTGTCTACTACACGAGAAATATACAATTTAAATGTGAGTAAGCTTGTTGGACTTGGTGGGAATGATGGGTGCTCCACCAAGGCTGGAAAAGAAAATGGAGTTCAAAAGTTAATAAGACATCAGTACCCTAAAGCCAAATATTTTCATTGTAGTTGCCAATGTTTAAATTTAGTAATTAATGTCCTACATGCTGTTCCAGAATTTCGAAACATTATTGGAATTGTAAATCAAGTTATAAAGTTTCCACGAAAGTACGTTACGCAGAAATTTGGTAGCAAATATACCATTGTTATACGAAACATGATGGTCTGTCAAGTAAAAGTCAATTAGGATAATTTTTTAAAAATTTTAGCCAAATAAAATTATCATTAGAAATTGTCTTTTCTGATTCAGATGTAAAGCAAGCCACACGAACTGAAGCATATAAGCTTTCATGAACAACAGGAAGTCCTACATTTCTCATCTGTATAATAATCATAACGAAATATAATTCATATTTGGAACCGATAGCAAATATTCTGTCACATAGAAAATCTTTTAAATATTTCAAAAACCGATAAGAAGGGAAAATAATGCTAAGTCGGTTTTTAAAGGAATTTTTAAAAAAGTTAAGAATTTTTGTGAAGATATTTCTTTGACACGTACAGTATCAAAAAAAAGTTTTTTTTTTTTTTATGAAAATTGCACTATTTATACCTTATCTTGATTATCTCATTTCATCTCTGAGTATAAGATTTTACAAAAACAATATAACTTCTACCTTTCTTTGCATTTTGCACCCAGTTAGAATAAGAAAATTAAATAAAACTTTTCGGAAATTATGAAATATTTATAAATATTGGGCTTATGTGTGGATTATCATTTTCTATTATTCAAGACTTTGAATATACTATACTATAAGGTAAAATATATATATATATATATATATATATATATATATATATATATATATATATATATATATATATATATATATATATATATATATATATATATATATATATATATATATATATATATATATATATATATATATATATATATATATATATCAAATATTCTTTTTCCCTAGAGATCACTTGTATAAAACAATTCTTAAAATCAACTTTATTTATGTATTATACATTCTTTGATGTTAATATATATTATTATATCAGACTTTTCCTAGCTTTCGTGGCCTGTATCAGTCCACCTCTTTCAGGGCCAGTCTGAGAGTAATCTGCTAAATAATTTTCAGTTCAAATCCTTATTGATGAATTAGTTGGTTTGTCGTAATCGTTCTCGTGTTCATTCGTTCAGAGTATGCTTTATATTATCACTCGATGCGGATTGTTTTAAGTATTCGTTCATAATGTTGTCGATTTTATAGTTTCAGCTGTCTCTATTGAAGTTGTTACTGTTTTTTATTGCATACGATTCGTAGAACTTTCGGTAGTGGTGATCTTTTATATATTTTAATGTTTTAAATTTGTCTATTTTTATCATGTGTCCCTCCTTTTCTAGATGCGATATCAATGGTGAGGATTGGTTATATGTGCGCAAGTCATATGAATGCTGGTATCTGCGTCTGTCGATGTCAACCGTCTCTCCGATGTAAACTTCGTTGCACACATCCGGAATTTACGGCATCTCTTGCAATGTGTATATATATATATATATATATATATATATATATATATATATATATATATATATATATATATATATATATATATATATATATATATATATATGTGGGCCGACCGGGACTCTGGCAGGGGTTGCATAAAATTTGTAAAGAAGTCAAAAGCAAGGAAATTTTAAGTTAAGAAAATTAGATATAAATTTAATTGAGGTTTATTTGATTATAAGGAAGGAGTAGAATAGCCAACATTTACTTAAATTAATGATCATATGCATTATTCAGAAGAAAAAAAAAATTACAGATTTTGTACAATAAAAGTTTGAAAAAACTACAAAAAAAAAAAATTTTAAAATTCTGATTCACAATAGTTATTCAAAAGGTTTACTTAGGTAAGACCTTAGGTTAAAGTTTGAAAGAAATGAAAGTTATAAAATTATCAATTTACCCTGTATTTACACATATCATTGCTGTGTTAAAGCTGTGTATCAAATTTCTACCATTTAGCTACATTATTTCAAAATTATTTTGTTTATACTTTCAGTCACAATGGCTAAAAGATCAGCTTCAGCAGTATAGGAGTACTTTACAATGTTTCAGGATAGTCTCGAAATAGCTAAATGTAACATCTGAAGTCAGGAAATTAGAAGGGATCTCTGGGTGGCCTAAGTAAAAAAATTTCAATCAAGTCTTTATGGGGGCATCTAAAATCAATACACAAAGATCAACATTCACTAGCAGAAGAGGAGTGCTCAGAAGAAACAGAAAATGAAAATATTGAAAAAACAAGAAAAAAATCTTAACTTTCTTATATTTTCTTCGATTTAATCCACCATTAAAAGTATAATTTGCAGTTTTAACCCCGGTTTTCTCTGATTATTAGCCGGTGCTCCGGTCGATCCATATATATATATATATATATATATATATATATATATATATATATATATATATATATATATATATATATATATATATATATATATATATATATATATATATATATATATATATATCTAATGGGGTGGGTCAATGGAAAATAGTACCTTGAATAATTTTATACGAGAGAGAGAGAGAGAGAGAGAGAGAGAGAGAGAGAGAGAGAGAGAGAGAGAGAGAGAGAGAGAGAGAGAGAGAGAGAGAGAGAGAGAGAGAGAGAGAGAGAGAGAGAGAGAGAGAGAGAGAGAGAGAGAGAGAGAGAGAGAGAGAGAGAGAGAGAGAGAGAGAGAGAGAGAGAGAGAGAGAGAGAGAGAGAGAGAGAGAGAGAGAGAGAGAGAGAGAGAGAGAGAGAGAGAGAGAGAGAGAGAGAGAGAGAGAGAATGGCAACAAAAACTATGTTTTTTACCTTTGTACCACTTGAGGAGTTGTCCTTTGCATTTCCTGCACACCTTATGGGGGCATAAGTCTTGTCTTGGTCACCAAGGTTTAGTTTGAAGTAGGCGAAAGTGATACTCTTCCTTTACAAAATCGTTTTTGTTTCATCGTTGCGCTTTGATAATATATTCACCATATATAAAACAAAAGCTGTCCGGAGAAATAACATAGCTTTTTCGAGACATATCGCAGGAGTATAAACTTTTAACACTTAGAGAATTGTGCTCGCACGCTTGAATGCTGAACCAGTAATTATACATAAAATAAAAAGAAACGCAAATTCTTCCAATTACAAACCGAAACACGTCAAAACATGAATATACCGACATTCTGCGCAAATGTTCTAATCATATATATATATATATATATATATATATATATATATATATATATATATATATATATATATATATATATATATATATATATATATATATATATATATATATATATATATATATATATATATATATATATATTTCAATCCTTAAAAAACTCAATTCCTCCATCTCTCTAAAAGATACAATCATCCACACAACTATGACATCTTCGAAACCACACGACTCAAACCTTTACCTATCATCAATATTTTCAGTGTTTCTTTTTCTTGTGATCTTTCTTGGAAGGATCGCATTACTTCTCTTTCTAAACAAGCATCTAAGAGGTTGGGTGTTCTAAGGCGTCTTCGTGATTTTTTACGACACCCCAGTTGCTTGCTCTTTATAGGGGTGTTGTTCGCCCCTTTATGGAGTACGCCTTGCACATCTGGGGTGGTTCCACACATACAGCTCTTCTTGAAAAGGTGGATGGAGTCTAGGACCTTTCGTCATATATACTCTTTTGCTCGTACTAACTCTCTCCAATATCTTTCTACCTGTCGAATTGTTGCGTCACTCTCTCTTTACAATCGCTATTACAACGGACACTGTTCTTCTGAACTCTCCCGTCGTATACGTCCTCCACTGAGAAGGGCTCGTGCGACTCGACTTTCTACACAGTTTCAACCTTTCTCTGTCCAACTCTAACCCCAGACTTAAAAGCTATGCTCAATCTTACATATACTCTACTGGGAGTGTCTGGAACACACTCCCTTTATCTGTTTTCCCCAACTTCCTTTGACTTGCCCACTTTTATACGCCGTATATCGGGTCATGTCGGCCTTCACAGACAAGGACCTAATAGTTTCCTAACTCCGGTGGTTATTGGTATTCCTCTGGTCTTTGGCCATCGGAGGATATATATATATATATATATATATATATATATATATATATATATATATATATATATATATATATATATATATATATATATATATATATATATATATATATATATATATATCATTATCGACAAAATGATTAAGGAACAAGAATGTTAATTAAGGGTAACTCAAAAGATTTTTTATTCACTGAAAGATTATACAACTATAAAATAAAATAAACAAATTTTGCAAGAAAACCTTACGTGATAAAAGTTTTTAAGTATTTCTTTCGTGTTCAGCATCCAAAAATTCTACAGGAAACAATTGAAAAATCTTATGCAGAATTTTGGTTGCAGACCTGTGTTTCTTGTATGAGTGAGTGTGTACATGAGGATATATACATCTACGTTTGAATTCAAATGATCGTAAATATATTTATGCGTAAGCATGTTTGATTGTAGGTATGTGTATTTATGTGAGTTTGTGTATTTGTTGATGATTGTGTGCATATGAGTGTATAAACTCAGATTGTTTGTATGCTTGTTTAAGTGACTATGAATATGCCTGTGTGGATATGCGAGTAAAAAGCCATTATGCGTTTTACTTGCCATCAAGGTGCTATTAAAGAAACAGAACAATGCGATGGAAATTATACGTTGTAATTTTAAGTAATGATGTATTCAACCATATAAAATCATATTAGGAGATCGATTTATTAAGTAATAGCCATAAAATGATGTCACGAAACGATACAGTTGGGTTAGATGCTTTAAACACCTGGATATGTTATACGGTAAACGTAAATGAAACGAGTCATAAACATGAAATATCAGGAATTGATGGGTATCGGCACAAGCATCGACCACGTGATTACGACGTCAAATAAACTTTTGGCATTTGGTTATAGTGATTTAAGGTATATAACAGTATGTAAATTTTGTGAGTCAAACAGGAAATACCAGGAATTGAATATTGGCTGGGTTAAACTAACTGGTCAAGAGAAAATATACAAAGATGAAAATCCAATGTGGCAAAAACCACGTGGTCAAATTCAAGATGGCGGAAACAAAGTGGTTACGGCGTCATATAAACGTGTTTCTATTGTACTTTCATCAAATATAAGTCTTTTAGAAGCATGTCAAATTTAGGGCAAAATAATAAATACAAAGTCACATAATTTAGGAAATAAATAATTACACGAATTATAATTCACGTCAGGACTTGAAAGTAACGCGTTCAAAGAAAAGGTATGACGTCACATATCGAGTTGTGTATTCGTATTTGAAAATATGATGAGTATATGTAAGCGCAGTGCAAGTTCCGTACCCTGAGGAGATTCAACCTCGCATACGGCTCCAGATGAATCATGACTCATTCGGATTCATATGATGCTGTTGATGACGTAATGAGGAAAAATGTCTCATACTATTAATAATAATAATAATAATAATAATAATAATAATAATAATAATAATAATAATAATAATAATAATAATAATAATTACGATAAAGAAATGTCTTTGGATAAAGTAGTTATATAAGTTTATACAAATAATTATATAATCTCAGTGATTATATAATTAGGTAATAACTCATTCGATATAATTGACACCGTGTGTAATTATTGATCAACATAGTAATATCGGATTCAAAGTATATATTCAAGGTATATATTGACGTCATACTAATACGATAAATGAATGCATGTTATTGAAAGTATTTCGTAACAACAGCGATTACATAATTATGTAAATATTGCATAATGACGGTTATTATATAATCATTATGTAACAGTGGAAGATGACGTAAGTGTATCATATAATCAATAAATGTGTTACGTAAAATATTACGTAATAATAGCGGATATATAATTATGTAAAGTTATTACGCAATAACAGCAATTATTATGTAACAATGGAAGAGGACGTGTGAAAGTATAATTAATAAATGTACACTATGTAAAGTATTCCGTAATAACAGCGATAACATGATTGTTATGTAAGGTTATTACGTAATAACAGTGATTATATAATTATTAAGTAACAATAAATGATGACGTAAATGTAATTATATAATCAATAAATACTATGGATTCAAAGTCACAAAAAGTATATCATAACGTCACACTAATACAATAAATGAATGTATGTTTTTACACAACAACAGCGATTACAAAATTATTATGTAAAGTTGTTACGTGATAACAGCGATTATATAATCATTATGTAATAATTCATTCGAAATAATTGATAAAGTAAGCATAATTATATAATCAATAAGGTGATATTGGATTCAAAGTCATAAGAGAAGAAATGTATATTTCTACAGGATTATAAAAAGAACAATTTGTACTTTCTAAGGAATGATCCAGTTTGGTGTAATAGCATCGTGATTAATTTCAAATTAAAAAGTGCGGTTTCGAATCCTGGATTCACCAGTTTTAACGGTTCCTATCTTCGTTTGAGAATATTGGAAGTTTGATTTTTACTTAATAGATGTCGATATGGTCATGAAAAAAAGTCAGAAAAATTTAAAAACCAAATATAAGATAACGGAAACCACGTGGTCAAGAAAAATTCAAGATGACGTAAACTATGTGTTCAAATTCAAGATGGCGGAAACGTAGTCAAGAGAAATTCAAGATGGCAGATAGAAACCACTTGATCGGAATTCCAAGATGGCGAATGGATTACGTGTCGCGTACGTGCATGCGCACACGTGATGACGTCATCTCCGACGGTACCTTGCACATTGCAGTGTTTCAAAAGACAGTCTTGATATGACACCTTACAATCAGTGCCAAATGCCACAGACATTGGCACACACCTCGTACCGAATGGGCGTGGTCTAACCAAGGGAGACATGTGAAGAAAAAATGGTAGTATATATATATATATATATAATATATATATATATATATATATATATATATATATATATATATATATATATATATATATATATATATATATATATATATATACTTTCAGTTTCGAAATACCAACTACAGTAAAGACTTATCATACATTCAATGCAAACACACATTAACACTACAGTCTTAACGGTTCAGTGAACTGGGAAACTTTTAAATAATTTTTAATGTTTACCCTCTAAGTAAGAAATTATATATATATATATATATATATATATATATATATATATATATATATATATATATAATATATATATATATATATATATATATATATATATATATATATATATATATATATATATATATTCGTATGATGGGAAATGTTACTCTAAATAATAAATCTGAAGGCTAAAGAAACTTCCAGAAATTGTATTTTATCACAATATTTTTATTGTATATTTTTACATCACAGTTCTGAACTCTCTTCTTGACGGATTACTGGTTACACTTTTTAATATCTAAAAATACTAAATTTTTTTTTTAAATAATTTCTTTTCATTTAATACCCTTCGCAATAGTTTTCATATATATATATATATATATATATATATATATATATATATATATATATATATATATATATATATATATATATATATATATATATATATATATATATGTGTGTGTGTGTGTGTGTGTGTGTGCGATGAGATTACGCGCACTGGATATATAGGATGTTGGAGAACATCACAATCTCCAAAGTTACGCGTCAATTGAGCACAACATTCCACCCTTCCTATACAGGAGTGCCGACAGACAGCCAATATGCGTTCCTTTATTCATACCCCACAATATTCAACAATATATATATATATATATATATATATATATATATATATATATATATATATATATATATATATATATATATATATATATATATATATATATATATATATATATATATATATATATATATTCATTCATTAGCCACTATCATCGTGGAATTAATATGTATAATACATCTAACTGCTCGGGGAATCGAACCTGAGCCCAGTAGCGGTTAGCACAACGGACTTCCGTCTTTTGGGCCCAGGTTCGATTCCCCGAAAAGTTAGATGTAATATATATATATATATATATATATATATATATATATATATATATATATATATATATATATATATATATATATATATATATATATATATATATATATATATATATATATATATATATATATATATATATACCGATGGGGACTGAGGCCAGGGATGGGGCCAAGGTTTCCCAAATTTGGCCGGGCTGAGGTTGCCTAAAATTTGTAAAGAGGTCAAAAGCATTGAAATTTTAGGTTAAGAAAATTTGATATAATTTTAATTGGTTAATTTAATTATAAGGAAAGATTTGAATAGCCAACATTTACTTAAATTAATGATTATATGCATGTTTTCAGAAAATTACAGATTTTGTACAATAAAAGTTCAATTTCAATACTGAGGAAGATATTTAAATATGTACAGTCGTGAACAGAAGTTCGTTCCTATTAAGCTGGAAATAAATATTTATATAAAATAGGGATCATTTCAGATTCAGCCAATCACAGTTCAATTAAGCCCCGCTCAATGTTTTTATTGTCTTTTTATTCAAAATAGAGCTTTTATGACATGATTTCCATTTTATATAAATATTTATTTCCAGCCTAATAGGAACGAACTTCTGTTCACGACTGTACATTACAGTCTACTGAGGTAAATATAATAGTTAATAAAACTAGGTTCATCATTAAGATACTGGTGATTAAAAGACTTCAACTAAAGGAAATTTTAAAAATTTCAGGAACCAAAGGATTCACTTCTTCGTGGGATGCAGTTCTTGCGAACTCCGATGATTCAGAAACCAGTATTGGACTATGTTCGAATTTAACAGAGTTTGCTATGACTCTGGCTGAGTTGAATAAATATATGAAGATGAAAAAACTTAACATCAACGATGACTCTACTGCCTTCTGAAAGGAAAACAAGAATGATCTCCCCACATTAGCAACACTGTCAAGAGTATAATTGTGTCCACCAGCTCCAGCGGCAGTGAAAGAGAATTCAAAGTAGGGAAATCAATTCAAAAAGATAGAATAGAACTGTTGCCAAAGAATGTGGAAATACTTCTGATTTTAAAATACAATCTTAGATTTCCAACGTCACTGCTCTCTATTCCTGATCATTTGACTCCCCCAAATTCTAAAACTTTTGATATAAATGTTCAAGAAGATTCTGATAGTTAATAGTGATTTAAGTAAATGAATTGTTTGCTTCCTCTTTTATGTTGCATTCACTGTGCCCCACCCAATATGTAACGAAGAAGTAATGGAATTTAAATCTTAATTTTCTTATATTTAGTTTGATTTAATCCACCATTAATAAGCATAATTTGCACTTAACCCCGGAAGGTAAGCCCTGGTTTTCCCTGATTATTAGCCGAAGCCCCGGTCGGTCCATATATATATATATATATATATATATATATATATATATATATATATATATATATATATATATATATATATATATATATATATATATATATATATATATATATATATATATATATATATATATATATATATATATATATATATATATATATATATATATATATATATATATATATATATATATATATATATATATATATATATATATATATATATATATATATATATATATATATATATATATGGACAACTAATCGTCATCAACAGCAAAGTCGGCATACTTTTTCTTAATCGTAATTGTCAATTTTCTGCCGATTAGTTTACATATAATTGTTATAAATATCTTTGCTTCACACCGTTTTCGATTGAGAGTGAAAAGCTGTTTAGTAGTGGAGGTCAAATACACATCCCAAGACGAAAATACATTTCCCAAGAAACAAGAGAAAAGAATAAGATTCTGCACTGTAACTTAGGAGCTTTAATTAAATTTAAAGTACTAGAATTTTATATGTCTGTCCAAGTTCTTACATATTAAAACTTTCAAAATTAATATTGTGAAGATACCATTACATTACATATTTAAATTACAATTATTTTCACATTTGAATAAAGATAAAGAAAAGAATTAAATTCTTTCTTATTATAAAATAGTTAAATTTATTAAAATAATGGAAATTATTAAAAAATACTTTTCCAATTACGCCGTCATCGTTAAATTTTCAATAATCATCAAAGTCATCGTCATCGTTAATAAATTCTTAATCGTCCCATCATATATATATATATATATATATATATATATATATATATATATATATATATATATATATATATATATATATATATATATATATATATATATATATATATATATATATATATATATATATATATATATATATATATAATATAATATATAAATAAAATAATATAAAATAATATATAATATATATATATATATATATATATATATATATATATATATATATATATATATATATATATATATATATATATATATATATATATATATATATATATATATATATATATATATATATATATATATATATATATATATATATATATATATGAAAGGAAAGTGAAAAATCTTTCAAAGTTTCTGCAAAATCTTACATTCAAAATTGCTTAGAATAAAAGGCGAATTTTAATTAATTTTATGTAAGAAATTTGATCTATATGTACGACTCAAACATTTCAGACAGAGCGTTTTTAATTTCCTATACTACGCCAGTGTGCGTGTGTGCAAGGGTGTGTATGTGTGCATATATATATATATATATATATATATATATATATATATATATATATATATATATATATATATATATATATATATATATATATATATATATATATATATATATATATATATATATAATTTTAACGTCACCTAAGGTGAAAAAAAAGCCAGAAGCCCTCTTGAAATCAATTAGAGCAGAGGAGAAACCTACTCATATATATATATATATATATATATATATATATATATATATATATATATATATATATATATATATATATATATATATATATATATATATATATATATATATATATATATATATATATATATATATAGTAAAGTAAAGAAAAGTTAATTACATTTTGGAATATTGAAATAATTTTGTAAGTCACTGAAGAATGAAGGTAAAAATTAATATTAAAATGTACGCTCTAAATATTTCCCCTACTTTTGTATTCTTTGTTGTCCGATTAAAAAAAAGCCTTGAGGGAAAAACCGTCGGGAAACAAATGTAGGTTATTGATTGAGCTTTCTTGAAAGAAAGCATTTCTTTCTCGTATAAAGGCAAGGTTGGTGACCTAAAAGATGTATTTGGAGAAAGAGAATCAGTCTGAAAACATTATAAAATATTTTTTAATACGTCAAAAAAATGAAGGTAAGTTAATTATTTAGGCAAAAATAAATGCTTCAAACGTTTTACCTAAACAGTGACTTTCATAATATAAACAATGTGTTTGTAAAAGTTTAGGAAAATTTTTATTGCTGCATTTCAATAACCATGTATATTTCATATATATATATATATATATATATATATATATATATATATATATATATATATATATATATATATATATATATATATATATATATATATATATATATATATATATATATATATATATATATATATATATATATATATATATATATATATATATATATATATATATATATATATATATATATATATATATATATATATATATATATATATATCGGCTTTGGTGAGAAAAAGCGTTTGCAACTGTGTCATAAAGTCTGGGAAGGTTGGGAAAATAAAAGAAAAGTGTACCAGACTTACCAGTAAGAACCTGTAAGAGAAAGAGAAAGCATAGCGAACACAAAGTGTATGATATGAGAGGAGGAGGTAAGCAGTAAGAGGGTTAGGAAGCGCAGTGTCTGTCGTACACAAAGAGGGTGAAGCAACAATTCGATATCAAGGGACTGAAAGAAACAGTGATTGTTAGAGAATGGATTAAGTGAAAAATCAGAACTCCGAGATCTCATTAATGCTGTTTGAAACCAACATCACAGAGAAACGATTCATATTCATAAAAGGATAAACAAAGCCCCTATATAGAGCAGACTCAGTTGAGGTGGTGATTTTTTTTGTTTTTTTTTTAAAGCAAAACGGAGCATTTAAGTGGCTTTGTTTGGTAAGATAAACAATGTAGAAGATTATGATGCTCAGTAGAGAGATGAAGGTATTCAAAAGAACAATGAGAACATCCCAGTTTGAGGAAAAGTTAATAATAAATAAACAAATTAATGAGTAAACACGGATCTTCGTCCTCTCCTTTCTGAGAATAAATTTTTTACGACAATTTCAAATCATGATTTTTTACATAGAGGGAACACCGATTTAAAATTAAAAAAAATTCAACAATTTAGCATTACTAACAATAAAATTTTTTAGCACACATCAATCATATGAATATGCATATTCACTCATTCACTTTTCACTAAGTTTATGACAATTTTTTTTACTATATATATATATATATATATATATATATATATATATATATATATATATATATATATATATATATATATATATATATATATATATATATATATATATATATATATATATATATATATATATATATATATATATAAAAGACGATTAAATGTCATCGGCATATTTTTCCTCTATTGGAGAAAAGATTGCTTCTCCATCACTATTTAAGAGCTCTAAATTTAATTAAGTACAAGAATTTCCGAAGTTCGTCCATGATCTCTCATATAAAAATTTTTTGAATCTATGTCATGAAGATATTACAGGGTGTATCATTTCCTCTTTGCCGAAGATATACACTTATGGATTAAAAATAGTAGTAGTCATAAGTTAAAAAAAATTTGCCACGAACAAACTTAGTGTGAGAGAATTGTGATGATATCAGAAAAAGCATTGAAAGTAATCGCCGTTAGTATCAAGGGATGCCTGCGTCTGCACACGTTTTTCCATGTTGCCGCGAAAGTGCCTTGGGAATGACCCGATCTTCAAAGATAGACTCAGTTTCAAACATGTTGGCGTTGAACGTGTAGTAAGAAGCGCGACTTCACATATAATTCTACCTCGCTTCTCACACATCAAGGTTTGTTCGTAGCAAATTTTATTACTTTATGACTAATAAATTGACATCTGTAAGCGCATATCTGGGGCCAAGAGCAAGTGGGATATCTTATATTATACTATATATTAAAATTACATGTATTTTCACACATGTGAACAAAGAATTTAAAAAAATAATTTATTTCTTCCTTATAAAACTGTTAAATGTATAATAATGGAAATTTTTAACATACTTTTTCCATTTCATCGTCATCCTCAAAATATTCTCAATCGTCCGATCAATATATATATATATATATATATATATATATATATATATATATATATATAATATATATATATATATATATATATATATATATATATATATATATATATATATATATATATATATATTACCACCACTCACGGGCCAAGCAGCCCTTTTCTAGGAAAGGGCAGAAATAAAGAGAGAAACCCACCCAATCCCTACAAACGCAAGACGCAGACGGAAGCCTTACAGAGAGGAAGATTGAATATAGCAGAAAAGACAGATGACTGCAGAAAATTCAACAGAAAAGAAGTGGCTGGAAAAAAAAAGGAAACATCATAACAGACAAGCCTGGGGGTTTACCATATTCATCCAAAATTCATGCGAAAGCATGACTCTCCTTGTGTTACGAGGGCGAAGAAATGATGATGGAATGCGAGAGGTCAGTTTCCTCGCGCACCTGACATTGTAGTGTCTTTAGAAAAGAGATAGTGCACCAACGTCACGTCGCAAAGACAGAGAGACAAGTGAATTTGAAAAGAGCGGACAGTTTATTAATCTATTAGCCTTAGACTCAGCCCTATCCAAAAGAGAGGTAGAACCGGAGCCCCCCCCCCCCTCAAATGTGAGAACAGTACTCCATACAAGGCAGAATAAGATCCTCATATAATTGGATCAACTGTTAGGAAGAAAAAAAAATTCCTGCAATCTGAATATATATATATATATATATATATATATATATATATATATATATATATATATATATATATATATATATATATATATATATATATATATATATATATATATATATATATATATATATATATATATATATATATATATAAGTAGTATAAGGCGCGCTTTCGACAGATGCCAGATTTAGCTACCTCGAAAAAATCTGGAAACCTGTCGCTAACGGTCTTTTCTGCATTTGCCTGCAATTCTGCATTCTCAGGGACCTTCCTGACATTTTCTTTGATGGTTCACGTACCCATGCGGACCCCCGGGCCCCCAGATTCGAAAAATTTCAGCAGGACTGAGCCGTAAAGAAAATAATCAGGAAAGAGAGTGAGGCGAACGCAGCGATTTGGAAAACTCAGGCAACTTCTTGACACCATTTTTGGGGATTACGTGGCCCCTGCGGGGGCCCTTTCCCCTGACTTGAGCCCAATTTCAATGGGTTGAACCCCATAAAATGGTGTCAGGAAGGAGCGTGAGGTCAATTTGAGCGGAATGATTTGCATTGCAAATCAAAATTCCGTTAGGCTTAGGTTGCCAGATTTTTTCGAGGTAGGGCGCGCTTTCGACAGATGCCAGATATAGCTACCTCGAAAAAATCTGGAAACCTGTCGCTAACGGTCTTTTCTGCATTTGCCTGCAATTCTGCATTCTCAGGGACCTTCCTGACATTTTCTTTGATGGTTCACGTACCCATGCGGACCCCCGGGCCCCCAGATTCGAAAAATTTCAGCAGGACTGAACCGCAAAGAAAATAATCAGGAAAGAGAGTGAGGTGAACGCAGCGATTTTGGCAAACTCAGGCATATATATATATATATATATATATATATATATATATATATATATATATATATATATATATATATATATATATATATATATATATATATATATATATATATATATATATATATATATATATATCAGTGGCGGCTCTTCGGGGAGAAGGGAGGCAGTCTCCTTTAAAAATACAGAGCACCTAGTGCTATAAACTAAAGAAAGGGTATTTCACTCTCGCCTTATTATTATTATTATTATTATTATTATTATTATTATTATTATTATTATTATTATTATTATTATTATTATTATAAAATTCCCATAAAATAATAGTTTGAATTTAATTAAAACTGAAAAGATTATTCACTTCACTTCAAAGTACAAAGGAAGGTTCAAAGTATAATTTGAATGACGTTAAAATTTAACAAGACACGAGCGAAAATAAGAGGAAGCAGATTTGCAAGTTTTTTTCTGCAAAAAGGTGTTAGAGAAAGAGTACAATTAAAGATATTACTTAATGAGGTACTAAGCAATGTTGCCAGTTAAAAAATTGGTATTCCAAATACCAGAGGTGGACATCGTTACTCAAAAACGTAATTCCGTTAACGTTACTCGAAAAAAGTAATTCCGTTTCTTTGAAAGGTAAAGAAAAAGTAAGGAAAGTTCCGTTACTCAGTTACTTTTAGCTATTGACTACGGCATTAATTACGGTATCTTGCGTAATTAATAAATTTGTGTATATTAAGTGTTCAACATTATCATTTTCATTAAAAATAAATTTTACTAAAATTTTTTAATATTACATAAAAAATTAATAATTAAAAGTAAATTTAATAAAACACCTATATATTTGTTTGTATATTCGTTTTTGGCATTCCTTTATGAGGTTGCATTTTCAATGTCTTCTTCATGCTGTTGGTTACCCTGTACTTTAAAGAAAATATACACTTTAATTAGGATATGCAAAAAAGTAATATTGCTTGAAAAATGCCTAAAGCAGGTATAGAATCTATGTAAGATTACATTATTAGGCTTTAAAGTTTATATTTCACATGATTAGGAATATATATATATATATATATATATATATATATATATATATATATATATATATATATATATATATATATATATATATATATATATATATATATATATATATATATATATATATATATATATATATATATATATTTAAACGAATTTTTAAGCTTGACCGGAGTGGTCAATTGGCTATCAAAGAAAGTCGAATAAAATGTAACGGACTAAAAAGTAAAAGAGGAAAATAACGAAAGTTATTCAATATGCTACATGAAAGAAAAAATTACGAGTCCATTACTCCGTTACTCCAAAAATTAGTTTCGTTAGTAACAGAGTAACGGAATAACGGATCGGTGCCCACCTCTGCCAAATACATAAGAGGAAAGTTGAACGACATTGCCAAATTTAAAATTCACATATTAAAAGATAAATCTTTTATCATCAGCGTTTGATGTGAGCATGTGACGACCTAAAAAAAGATTAAGTTAAGACCTTGAATAATGAAGAAAATAATAAACAAATTAATATAAAAAAATTTCCTGTATATATATATATATATATATATATATATATATATATATATATATATATATATATATATATATATATATATATATATATATATATATATATATATATATATATATATATATATATATATAGGTCCTTCTTTTTCATTTGTCTATAATTGGCCTTGCAATTAGTTTCCCATATCCTGAACAAGAAATTCCTTACAAGACTCCGTCATACAGACCGCAACCAAAATTTCAGGAAGAACATTCCAAATTCGTAAGTATTTTAGAGCATTAAAATGTTTCTTAGATAATAGAAAATTAATAATAACTAATAAAACATCAACTCCATCTCAATTTTACGTAAAAATAATAAAAGCAAAATTAAGTTGGCAAGCAAGATAAAACTGTTATCAGAATATTAAAGAACAGCAATAAGTTCTCTATTTGCAAGACTAAATAGGAATTAAAGTGATATATCTTGCCTAATTGTGATGTCTTTAATAATGCTGCAAAAGAATCTTTAACATGAGGCAATACTGTAATATATTACCAAACAAAAAAGGAGTGTGAGGGGTAAGGGGAAGGAAGAAAGCAGCTGCAACTACATAAATCACACTAATGGAAAAATATTTTGTACTAATTCCAGAAGCTTATAAACCGTTCCTTCTTGAGAATGACATGTGACCCATATATATATATATATATATATATATATATATATATATATATATATATATATATATATATATATATATATATATATATATATATATATATATATATATATATATATATATATATATATATATATATATATGGTGAATCTTTTGTTTTCGCGCTAGACATATCGAAAGCTTTGATTTCCAAACTTTCCATATATATATATATATTATATATATATATATATATATATATATATATATATATATATATATATATATATATATATATATATATATATATATATATATATATATATATATATATATAGTGATGGATCGGATGTCATTATTTCCAATTTGCGGATGCAGATGTTGAATTTTGGAGAAGATGCGGATGCGGATGCGGATGTTGAATTTTCGAAAGTGCGGATGCGGTTGCGGTTGCGAAAGTGCGGATGCGGATTTTGAATTTTCGAAAAGTTCGGATGCGGATGCGGATGTTAATTTTGATGAGGATACGGATGCGGATGCGGATGTTAATTTTGATGAGGATGCGGATGCGGATGTTAATTATATATATATATATATATATATATATATATATATATATATATATATATATATATATATATATATATATATATATATATATATATATATATATATATATATATATATATCACTATCACCTTTCCCACTTTCGTGAGGTGGTGCCCGCCACAATTCCCTTACAAACATAACTATTCTTACCTTTCAACGCTTTCACCACCTCCCTCCATCTCTGTCTCCACAAATCTTCTACCCTCGTCTAAACTCAAATTCCTTCCATCAAAATCACTCTCACTCCATCCATCCATCTCCACTTCGGCCTTCCCCTCCCACTACCCTTCCCCTATCTACATCGGATCTACGTACCTTGCCAACCATTCTGTTCTCTTTCATTCTTCACATATGTCCAAACCATTTTAGCACATTCTCCTCCTCTCTATCAATTACACCCTTCTTCCATTTACACATCTCCCTTATTCTTTCATTTCTAATCCTATCAATCCTTCTCAATTTATATATCGCTCTCAAATCTTTCATCTCAAAGACATTGAAACTTTTTCTCGACCGAGCACTTATCGTCTATGTTTCACACACATACAATACAGAAGGTGAACACATACATTTAAACATTCTTATCTTTATTTCTTTCAAAATTTTTCCTTTCTTCCATACTTTTCTTAGGCCCCCCAATACTTTCATTCCTTCTACCACTCTGTTCTTTATTCCTTTTTCCGTCCCACCCTTACCTTCCACCCAACATTACTAGATATTTGAATTCATTCACCTCCTCAAGTTTCCATTCTCACACTTCTACAAACCAATTCCTACCTCCACATTTCCTCATCCCCACCTCCAATCCTCACAACTTTATTCTTCGCTGGATTGAATTTCAATCTCGTGTTTGCACATTTCCCTTCAAACTCTCTCACAAGTATTCTCATCTTTTCTCCAGATTCTGACACCAACACATGCCGCATCATCTGCAAAAAGTAAAACATTCACTTCACATTCACCGTCCATATTTCTCAACGTAATACTCTTCCCTTCTCTCTCCATTTTTCTAAGTAAACTATTCATCAATAGATTAAATAACATGGAGATATTACAAACCCTTGTCTCAATCCCACTCTTATGCTAAACCAATCCGAAAGTTCTCTCTTCACCCTCACTCTTGATCTACAATTCGCGCATATATATATATATATATATATATATATATATATATATATATATATATATATATATATATATATATATATATATATATATATATATATATATATATATATATATATATTAGTGATGGATCGGATGTCATATTTTCTAATTTGCGGATGCGGATGTCGAATTTTGGAGAAGTGCGGATGCGGATGTTGAATTTTTGAAAGTGCGGATGCGGATGTTTAATTTCCGAAAGTGCGGATGCGGATGTTGAATTTTCGAAAATGCGGATGCGGATGTGGATTTTTGTGCGAATTCTCCGCATCCGCGCATGCGGATGCGGATGCCATCACTAATATATATATATATATATATATATATATATATATATATATATATATATATATATATATATATATATATATATATATATATATATATATATATATATATATATATCTTTTGCTATCGCGCTAGACATATCGAAAGCTTTGATTTCCAAACTTCGCAAATATATATATATATATATATATATATATATATATATATATATATATATATATATATATATATATATATATATATATATATATATATATATATATATATATATATATATATATATATATATATATATATATATATATATTTCCCCCCCCCCCCCCTCTGGTGGGCAAAGGCCAGAGGCCTACTAAAATTCCACCAGAGTTAGGGGAACAGACGGAAGCCTGGTCAAATTAAAGGACGACGTGACCTGATACACGACGTTTGAAGGTGTGTAAGTCATAGGAAGTTGGAAAAATAGAAGAAGGGAGTGTGTCCAGACTTTACCATTTGAGTACATGTAGGGCAGAGCATAGCGGTTAAGTCTGGAGTCAGAGAGTTGGACAGAGAAAGGATGGAACTGTGTAGAAAGTCGAGTCGCACGAGCCCTTCTCAGTGGAGGAGGTATACGACAAGAGAGTTCAGAAGAGCAGTGTCCATTGTAATAGCGATAGTATAGAGAGAGTGACGCAACAATTCGACGGGCAGAAAGAGATTGGAGAGAATCAATGAGAGCAGGAGAGTTGATAAAATGAAAAGCCCTAGACTCCACCTTCATAAGGATAGCTGTGTGAGAGAAACCACCCCATATGTGTGACACATACTCAATACAGGGGCGAACAACACCCCTATACAGAGCAAGCAACTGGGGTGGAGTGAACAAATACTGAAGGCGCCTCAGAACACCTAACCTCTTGGAAGCTTGTTTAGAAAGAGAGGTAATGTGATCTTTCCAAGAAAGATCACGAGAAAAGGAAACACCAAGAATATTAAGGACAGATGAAGGTCTGAGTTGAGTGTTTTCGAAGATATCATAGTTGTGTGGAAGATTGTGTCGAGTAGAGAAATGGAGGAATTGAGTTTTGGTGGCATTGAAAACAACCTGTTCTCTCTGCCCCAGTTTGAAATACGAGATAGATCAGAGGTCAGCTGCTCCAAGGCAACCCTCCTTGCGTCTAGTAACTGTTGTTGGGAGGGGAGCCTTTCAAACTGAAAAGAGTAATGAAAGGTGGAGTCATCAGCATGAGAGTGGATAGGATATGAAGTAACACAGAGAAGGTCATTAATGAAAAGTAGAAAAAGTGATGGGGATAGGACAGAAACTTGAGGAACACTATTAATAGATTTAAAGGAAGAGCGGTGGCCGTCTACAACTGCTGCTATAGAACGACCGGAAGGGAAATTAGAGAGAAGGATAGATTCCGAAAGAGGGAAGTTTGGAAATCAAAGCTTTGTGCCAGACTCTATCGAAAGCTTTCCATATGTCTAGAAAATTTTTAGAAATAATAAATAAAAATAATATGGACTAGTCCAGAGATAAAAGAGAATTGGTCCAAAGGTAAAATTATTCTTCATTCTTTCTTACTCCTCTTTTTTGTTCTTCCTAATTCCTCCTCTTCATCTTCATTATTTCTTCTTTCTAATCCTCTTTCAGGAAAGACGTCGGCACATTTGAGGTTAACCACAAACCATAAAAATAAGCCCAGGAAAGATCATAAGAACCTTTTTAACCTTTGTGGTTAACCATAAACAGCAAAAATTTTAACATTCCCCCCCTCTTTACCCCTTTTCCCCTCAGGTAAAAAAAGGGTTTCCCTCAGGTACCTGAAGGTAACCTTTTTTTTTTAACTAGTCATCGATTTCGCTGTGATCACTAATGACAACTTTTTGTACGCAACACACTTCCTACTGTCGACGGTCTAGGAGTGTATGAGACCGTATAATCCAAGGCTTCGAAGTTATATGAAATCCTCCAGAAATTCGTCAGTTCATGGTAAGACGATATGAGCGGAGTCCATATCCTCTAAAAGATATGTAATAATAACATTTAATTCTTAGAATGTTCCCTTTTTCGCAGTAAACCTTGCACAACCGGTTCTTTTAAATTCGCTTTCCTCCATGCATTATACATTGCTTACATAGTACTACACAGTTGTGGTGTGTGTCCTTCTTATGTGTACGTGTCTGCGTTACGCATCTCATATTGTTTTGTATGCATTGTAATACATACAGACCCTCCAAAGCTACCTACGATAGGTTAACTGTCATTATACACTTGTACCGTAGGGGCATTCCTATTCTAGAATTGGTACGAACTTTGAGTCGATGTAACTTTTGAACTGTGCATTTTGTTATCCTTTTTCATTTAACCTTGTTTCATAGTTAGGGTCTTTACAATCACAAACTAAACTGATTCTAAAATATATATATATATATATATATATATATATATATATATATATATATATATATATATATATATATATATATATATATATATATATATATATATATATATATATATATATATATATATATATATTATTATATTATTTTTTTATTTTTTAAAATATCTAATAAGTTTGGAAAAACAAAAATTAAAAATAAAATTAAGGGTCGAAAAGTATTGATACAAGAAGTTTGAATGTGTGCAAGACAACTGTTTCCCACTCACAGTTACTTCACCTATAAAGACATCTCATCTGACCTTATTTGAAGTATTCTTTTCACGTCCGCAGGAAGTTGGGTTCTAGATCCACTCGTCTTTTGGGTAAAATAGAGTAAAAGACTTACAAATTAATCTTTATTTATACTCTCTTGACCCTCTAATACTGCAACTAGAATTTATCATTTTCTCTTTTTTATAAGTGCTACAATGGCCGGTGTGCGAGTGAGTTGACCACTTGCAAACCATCTCGTATTCAGACGACATCGCAGCACAAAGGGTGCGGCATATTCATATACGTTTTTTGTGGTGATTGGTCACTGCAGGCTTGTTCATTGCGGAACCCTTATTCGTTTAAACCACCTGTGATCAAAATAATTTTTATCTAATTTTTACTTTACAAGGGATCTCTTCACTCTCTTCAAACTTCCAACTTTTCAACTAAATCTTTTGCTTCCTATACCTAAGAATCGATTGTACTTGTTCACGAGATGTTCATGTTGAAGACATTGATAATGCGGAATGGGAAGGCCAAATCTCTTATCTCTCATGCTAGTTTTCATTCAGCTATTTGCAAGATATGGCGTGAGTCATTTACTTCTATGTTTCCTTCCCTAAACTTTAACTGTAACATTCACATGCTGAAAATTAGACTCTCTCAATCCTACAATCCTACTACATTCTAGTTTTATTCCTCTTATGCAACCAAAGTTGATTTTTGACTACTCTCCAATCCTATTGTTGAATTGGATAGGCCTTTCAGATGGTATTGCCTAATTTTATCACTTTTTTAAATATATATATATATATATATATATATATATATATATATATATATATATATATATATATATATATATATATATATATATATATATATATATATATATATATATATATATATATATATATATATATATATTATATATATATTATATATATTATATATATATTATATATATATATATATATATATATATATATATATATATTATATATATTTATTTATATATATATATATATATATATATATATATATATATATATATATATATATATATATATATATATATATATATATATATATATATATATATATATATATATATATATATATATATATATATTATTATTATATATGAAATAAAATTGTTTTATATTATATATATATATATATATATATATATATATATATATATATATATATATATATATATATATATATATATATATATATATATATATATATATATATATATATATATATATATATATATATAATAGGAACCTAGGCCATATGCTTTTGATTACGGTGTAAGGGATGATTACACAGGTGCTAATTTTGGACATCAAGAGGATTCAGATATGCTTTTGATTACGGTGTAAGGGATGATTACACAGGTGCTAATTTTGGACATCAAGAGGATTCAGATGGAGATACTATTAAGGGATCTTACAGTGTTGCATTGCCAGATGGTCGAATTCAGAAAGTAAATTATATTGCAGACCATTATAATGGCTTTCAAGCAGAAGTGACATACGAGGGAGAAGCAACTTATCCTCAATATAAACAACAAAAACAACAATATGAAGATCTTTCTAATATTCAATACCAGCCCCAAGCACAGTATTCTGTAAATAGGCCTACCTATGACGTGAATCCCAGATATCAAGAACCAAATACACTTGCATTTAAAGAGGATTTAAGAGAAGCAGTTTGAAATATGATTTTAGTCCTTTCTTAATAAGATAATCAAAACTAATAAATTTATAAAGAAAATTATGTTTATTCTTATTAATACTAAACATTCAATGCTATAACAAAAAAAATTAAAAAATATGTACCATAATAATTACAAGATCAAATGAGCCACATATTACAGATAATGAAATTAATTTACTTAGAAAAACTTTAAAAATTCATTCATACTTTTTTTATGAACAGTAAAATCTATTGAAGGTATGGTTCCCTGCATCTCTTTCATAAACAGATAAGAAGGTTCTTGGCTGAAATTTAAATATTTTTCATTTTTTATTAATAAAAGACAATAGCTTTTAAGGGTTTGTAGATCTAAGGTTTCATAACAAACAACTTTAAAGTAAAATCTAATTGTAAATATTTTTCAACATTTCTCCTTTCACATAACTTAAGACGTGAGGAAATTTTTACTTGTCAAGAAATAAGGAAATATGAAATCAAATCATATCTTGTATAATTTGACTTCACTACTTAAACTCTCCTTCTGACATCTGAATATTATAACTGTTTTCATGATAAAAACATGTTATCTTGTAAACCAAAAGAGGAAAAAAAGCAAACACAAAACAATGTAATAAACTAGGATGATTTTTTTATCAGGCAAAAACTCCTCCAACAAACCAATATATACCAAAAAATTAATAAATACATGTTAAAATTTTCTTTCATAAACATTTTAAAAAGTGATACACCCAAAAATATACTTAAAGCCAAATTCATGCCTAACAGATCATTACATTCAACCAGAGATTTCTTTCTACATATACATTTGCTTTGGTCACTTTATTGATAATGTTTATCTTTTAAAATTAAATTATAATTAGTCTTTTTAAAACTTTACAATATGGATTTAGAAACTTTACAAACAGATATTCTGAAGGCATCTCATTTTACTCTACTGGGATGTTTAAACTAAAATGATGCGTGATAAATTATAACCATTGAAAGAATATAAAAGATTTTGAAAATAAAAATTTTGTTTTGAAAGCTTCTTCTCGGAGAAGATCTAAACGATAGCAGCACGCCTTTTGTAAACATAGTAATACATTACGTAGACAAAATATTAATCAATTATATTAACTTAAAAGCAAATATTTCACTGTCCCCCTACAAACATATGATGCAAGAAAATATTTCATGTAAGTTATACTTAATAATTTCTCACTGGGTTCGATCATTATTTACTTTTCTTTCAGCAAGAAGCATCAAGATAATATAAACATGAAACTTCCACATTCCTCTCACAAATAGCATTCATAATATCAATAGTTTTTTCTATAACCATTACACATTTTCTAGTAAGGGAAAATCGTAAAAACTACTTTAAATAAAAAAACAATTAGGAACTTGAAAATTGGGCTTTCAGTGGATTTTCCCAGTTTGTTGATGCCTACCACATAACTGTATCTGACTTCAAAAGAAGCAGATTTAACTAATAATAAACTTTCAAACTAATTTAAAACTAAACAAAAAAATTAAACTGAGTCATAGGTTTGATTCACAGAAGAAATTTTAATATATATATATATATATATATATATATATATATATATATATATATATATATATATATATATATATATATATATATATATATATATATATATATATATATATATATATATATATATATATATATATATATATATATATATATATAGGGTAAACATATATAATTTTTTTTTTTTTAATTCCCCACTTTGAACGTAGTTCCATATGTCGTCAAGAGTAATGTGGTAAAATTTGAATCATATGTGATCACCTGTAACCCCTCGCATACCCACCCCCCTTTTGTCCTAGGTTCGTTGGTGATTGCAAACAACTAGTTTGAACTTAAAACCATTGACCTTGGTAGGTTTTATTTAAGGAATGCTATAATATGCCTTTGAGAGTCTTGAATACTTAACAAGTGACCACTGGCCAGTACCACTGATCAAAGATCGTAGGGATACATATAATGCCCATTGATTACCAAACACTAATGAATATGTTAAGTTGCAATGGATGTTATTTATATGCTTACAAACTTTTTTTTTTTTGTTTTGTTTTTTTTTCCTTTTTCAGATAAAGTCTAATTGCAAATATTTTTCACTATCTTAATACATTAATAATAATAATAATAATAATAATAATAATAATAATAATAATAATAATAATAATAATAATAATAATAATAATGAAGATGTTGACTAGAAGTAAAACTCACAATGCCTCATTTGGTCAGCCAACATCCTTTCCAACTTCGATAATACTTTCAAAGGCTAATGTCTTTCGTCATTACTTATTTGTACGCAAGAGAAGAAATGAAATCGAATGGCACAACAACAGCAACAGAATGTTACAGAATAGTAGCAAAAGATATCAACCACATTTTGAAAGTGTTTTCATTTCCTTATATATTATTCGAGGCAATTGCTATAAAGTTGAACACTCGATAACGTCAGATACCAAACTCAGTAAAGTTCCAATCAAACAAAGAAATAACATTTTTTGGAAAAGCTTATGACATTTGATGAGATGTTTGATATACGTGCATGTACCTGCTTTGATAAGAAAATCAACAGAAATGGTTGTAGATGTGATATTCGAATTCCAATGATCAAGTAGGAATCGTTTGTTGGACAAAAACAAAGAATTAATCAGCTTTGTGCAATAGATAGAGTCACTACTGCAGCAAGAAAAAGAACTCATGAAAGATATGAAAACCTTGAACGTGCAAAAATGTTATGTAGCAGTTTTGCTAGTAGTTCTGCATATAGTAACTTTGATTCTTCTGACGACATTCATGAAAATATTGTAAGTGAGACAAGAAGTGATTCATTTTTTCTTCCAGATTTCGAATTCGAGAAAACAATCAAAACAGATTTACATACGATAAATTGTCTGTGACAGCAGAGAGATATCGCGAAAGTAGTAGGCTGCTGCTGCAATTGTTAATGCTGCTTTGGAAGATATGGGGATCCTCAACCAAGGCAATATGCTAGATAGAAGGTAGAAAGGGAAAGAAAAAGAGTTGAACTGAGAAAAAAAAAAGACTTTACACAAGTTGCAGCACCAAAACATTGATGAAAGATCAAACCAAAACTCTTACAGGAACAGAAAATGAGGAACACGTTGTTGCTGTTGTTAAAGAACCTGGTGATATCTACATGGATCACATTACTCCAGGTAATGGAAGAGCTCGATGTATAGCAGATGAATTGGTCACCTTTCTTACTGATACACATAGTTTTAATTCAGTTAAGCAATTATATGTGACAGAACAGTTGTAAACACAGGATGTATAGGTGGTATAATAAAATTAATTGAAATTCACATTGAGAGGCCTCTTCAGTGACTAATATGCCTTCTGCGGGCTAATGATTTACCCTTCAGACATGTATTCAAAAGTATTATTGGCAAAACAATGGGTCCAAAAAGCTTTGAAGGTTTGATCGGAAATAAATAAAGTCACGATTTAACGCAAGCAAAAATCGTTGAATTTACAACTGTGAAATGTGAAATTGAGGTTCCTGAAAAAAAAAAAAAAAAAAAAAAAAAAAAAATTTAAGATCTCAGTAATGATCAAAAATATCTATACGAAATGTGCGTTGGAATAAAATCTGGCACCATTTCAAAGGAGTTGGCCTTAAAATCTCCAAGAGCTTGCATCATGCAAGATGGCTCACAAGAGCTAATAGAATCCTCCAGTTATATGTTTCAACAACAAACTCAGAGAAAAATCTCCAGAATTTAATTAAGATCATATTTGAAATATATGCCCCAGGTTGGTTCCAGATCAAATCACATCCAAAAGCTACAGACGGTTATATGAATTTTTATTACTTAATTTCTCTCATCAGAAATCAGAGGGAGGAACATCCCATTATCATGGAAAATGTTCTCAGGAACAATGCTTACTTTGCTCATCCAGAAAACATTTTGATTTCAATGATCACAGACTGTAGGGTAGAAATTTGAAAGACAGCTGTTGATCGTATAATAAATGAAAGAACAAGAAGAGGACCAATAAGAAATTTTGACTTGCCAAATAACATTAATTTCAATGCTAATACTTATTCTGAGATGATCAACTGGAACAAGGAAACATCACTTCCCCACTGCTCTTACAAGATTTTTCAAATGAAGATCTACTTCAAGCTATGACTAAAACCCATCGAACTTCCACCTATTCCTTGTCTCACCCAAGGGGTGGAGCGTGAAAGTAGCTTGGTCACTAGGGCCTCAGAAGATCGAATTGGCTATGAAAACAGACTAACATATACTAAATGCTATAGAATCAAGGAAATCTATGCCAACTTTTGAACACAAAGATCAATGAAGTAATTGTAAGAAGTCTTGTAAAAGTAAGATACATAATATTTGGATAATATATCTAGCACTAATGTTTATTCAAAAATAAATTCAGTTTCTTTTCAATTGTATTCCGAACATTAAAGCCTGTTCAATAAAGAAAATTTCAATTTTTATCAATTTTTTCATTTTAGGGGGACGGGGTAGTATGCGAGGGGTAGGGGAGGTTGCATAGCTCCAATAATTCACAATGTCATACAGATATCCATACTGAACTCCGTGCAGAGTGTGGAATTAAGATACCAAATTTCGACCCTCCCTAATAAATAAATATATATATATATATATATATATATATATATATATATATATATATATATATATATATATATATATATATATATATATATATATATATATATATATATATATATATATATATATATATAAGTTATCACCATCACTCACGGGCAGAGCCCTATTCGAGGAGTGTGGTTCTTAGCCAGGGAAACTGAGTTATATGTTATTTCTGACCAAGATGATAAGTTACACAGATTATTTGGGCTTTTGGATAAGGAAACCCTGCTCCGGTACAGCCCAATCAAGTTTATTTTTTCCACCGGTGGACGTGGTTTCAAATCCTTGATAAGCGACCTTCTCTGTAGGAGTGATTTAGAGAGAATGTGATATTGTATGTGTTGAAATAGCGTAGAATGTTGTAAGTGGTGGCTATGTTTTTAAGCGATATGTGAGTATTGAGATTAGCGTAAAAATAATACACCTTGCCGTAAACTGTAATTAATTAATTAACAACAGAAAATCTCCTACAAACGACAATTTTTGTATGTCCGTTCAGGTAAATGAGTCGGAGTTTCGAGCCGCGATTTGTATACTTGCCAATACACACGAGAGAACAAGGTTCGAACCTCGTTCCCCAAAGCCAGAGAAAAACTGACTTTACCCACTATATATATATATATATATATATATATATATATATATATATATATATATATATATATATATATATATATATATATATATATATATATATATATGCCCTTTTTAAAATAGTTAACCCAAAATATAAAAAACCGTTTTCTGTAAAAAAAAAATTATAATTTCAAGCGTAAGCTTGTGCATAATGTTATGTTTTTAAAAAGCAGTTAAAATCAAGTAATAAATAAAAATAAAGTTTCTTTTTGTTATAAAAATAATTATTATTTATGTATAAAAATATAAACTATTAATTTAAAAAGAAAAACATTTAAAGTATAATGTAAATTATATATATTGTTATATCAAATTCTTACGCGCTTTTTCTTATCTCACTTTCCCGCCTAAAAACTAATTTTTGCCGGGAAACTAGAAGGTAAAACTATTATAAAAAACTATTATAAAATGTAAAATATATTTGTCTTATATTATATTGTATTGTATTTGCAATAAAAAAATATTTATTTTAAAAATTTTGAATTTAATATATTTTAATATGTAATATTTAAATATATTATAAAACAATATTTTCTACTTTAAATATATAAAATTTTGTATGTTATTTTAATGTGATTTTATAAAACTTTAATAATAACAACGTTGTAAACCATTTTTTTAAAAATTAAGAAATCAACAGTAAACCAAGAATAAAAGTGAAAAACAAATAATTTGTTAATTGATCCTTTACATTTTGAGATAATTTCAAAAGGTAATTATAAAATATTGTAAATTCACTTTATCCAAGAAGCCAAAGAAGAAACCGCAACTACAGCAGCAGAAGATGTCCCAAGCAGAGGCCGCTCCTACAGGAACAGAAGAAGACGTCCCACAAAAAGAAGAAGTTCCAACGCCTCTGATCCTGAAAGGAGACCCAATTTGGCAGACCATTTCCCTCAACTGTGGTTCCTCCTTTGAAGTAGCTTTCCATCCGAGGCTACAGACGCTCCAAAGAGAAGTGGTGGCTACCACACGCCTACCAGTCTGCTTTCTACAAGGGGACATTGAAAACACCCAGCCTCCTGATCTATCCCCCCTCTTCGTGCTACAAAAAGTATAGGAACCTCCTGCACCACATAATTGGTGACCACTACATAATCAGTTACCTAAATAGGTCTCTATATAATTGGTGACTTACCTATATATATATATATATATATATATATATATATATATATATATATATATATATATATATATATATATATATATATATATATATATATATATATATATATATATATATATATATATATGGGCGTATGCTTGGGTGAGGGGGGGGGGTTAGGTCAGAAACCCCCACCCCCTTCCCAAAATTAACAGGAATTTTATTTTTGGTTTTAAAAATATTATAGCAACTTGTCATATATATATATATATATATATATATATATATATATATATATATATATATATATATATATATATATATATATATATATATATATATATATATATATATATATATATATATATATATATATCTGTGTATTTTTAGCCATTTTCAAGTAACATTATTGTACATTAAATTTTGATCGATCTTAATAATTTTCCTTATAGAATTATTAATTGTAAAACCTTTTAAAGCATTTGTGTGATAAAAAGTATGACAGGCTAATAAGTACTACTTTTTGTCAGTAAGTTGCATTTTACTTTAGTGGTGTAAGTTTATTGCTTAGTGCATGTGCTGTTATTTCAGTTACATGGTAATGCTAATTAAATAAGAGGCCTGGTAAAAAAAAAAACTTTTTGATTATTTTTCTGGAAAAAAAATTAAAAGCTTGGATAAAAATGAAGACAATAATTTAATTTAAGAGAGTAGCACTGGTGTTAATATCACTAATGTTGCAAATTTTCAACAAGTGTGTAATGTTCTGCCATTATTGCACACGACTGAAAATAAGGACCTCATAAATACAGTAAGTGAATTAGATGTTGATTTATATATAAATAAGAAATTTCTTGTTAAGCTTAAGATAAAGCCTTTCTAAGATGCATGGTCCTGCCTCCTGGTTACATCTTCCAAAAATTTTGAACAGAAACTTAGATTTTCAAAAAAAGGGGCTTTATACATATAATTGGTTAACATATTCAGAACATACTGGAAGCGCATTTTGTAAATTGTGTGCATTTTTTAGTAAATATTGCGTAAGAAAAGGGAGGCATCAAATTACAGGAGCAATAGTTTCTGAGTGTTTTAAAAAGTCCAAAAAAGCTGATAAGTTTTCTAGCCATCAACAAACTGAATATCATAAAACTTGTGTTACACTAGCAGATAATTTTTTACAGGTTGCAAATGAATCTTCTTGCCATATTGTTAAGCAGTTTGATAATAATTAACTAATGAAAGCAGAGAAAAACTGCTTGAAATGAAAATATATTACTAGCACTATTATTTTTTGTGGAAGGCAAGAAAATACAAATCTAGAGATACATTGTCAGATGACAGTGACAATGTATCCAAAGTTAATTTTCAAGCATTATTAAGGTTTCAAATAGATGCTGGAGATAAAATGTTTCATGATCTATTCAGAATGAACTAATTCATTTATTGGCGAGATCATAAAAAGCAAAATTGGTAATGTTAATAGTGCAAAATGCTTTGCTGTTCTTGCTGATGAAACAAAAGATATATCAAAAACAAAACACATCACACTATGCCTCAGGTACTTTGATGAATCATACAAAGTTAAAGAAGAATTTTAGGAGTTTGTCCCTGTAGAATGATTAACAACATTAAATCACTACTTCCACTATTAATTCTTTAAAACAAAATGAAATAAGTTCTGAATACATGATAGATCAAGGATATGATGGCACTGCTGAAATGATGAGCAATGTTAAAGAAGTCCAGTCCATTGTGAAAGGAATCTGCCAAACAGCTTTGTATGTTCATTGTAGTCAGAGATGGGCAGTATCTAGATACATGGATCAGCGATATGTATCGATCGATACATTTGTATCGATTATCGGTATCGCTTAGACAATTCCTAAATGTATCAAGTATCTGTATCGCTTTATGCATTTTTCTATAGATGTATAGGAGAGAAATCAATAATCGATACATTTTCCAAAAAAATTATCAAAGGGCTATATATATAATATATATAATATATATATATATATATATATATATATATATATATATATATATATATATATATTATATTATATATATATATATATATATACCTTTTTTTTTTTTTTTTTTTTTACCTTCTCACCCCCCTGACCACCCCACGCTGAGGTGGCCACACTTCGCTAATGAAGCCGCTAGCCGCAGTTGGCCTCATCCAGAGATCTTCCAAGGAAGTGATGCCCCAGGAGATTCTGAGGCGAGAAATGGAAGGACAGTGTAATTGAAAGTGTTTCGCGGTCTCCGGGCCTCTCCGCATTTGGTACACGTGGGTAATGTTGTCTGATTTATATTGTATTTGTGTTTGTATTGTTGTAAGTTAGGGTGGTGCCCACATCTCAATCTTGCTAATGAGATTTGTGAGTGTCTTGGGAGGTTGCTGAAGTCGGGGTTTATTTCGAGAGAGGGGGTGTTAAGGATGTTGTTTGATGGTCTGTTTATCAGGTAGGAATGCGTTAGTTGAGTGTGAATATGTTTGGTTATTGTGGTATTGGGGTGGGGTGGGGGGGATGTGATTTAAGATTTGTTTGTAGAAGGTACCAGTGGATGATGGTGGTTGTTTTAGTCTGTGATTGGTAGGATGTAGTAGGGTGTTGTGGCATGGGTGTGTGGGTAGGCATGTTTTTGCGTAAAATTGAGTGCCTATCATTTCATGGTGGTTTTCTACAGGTAGTATTTTGGTTTCATTATGTAGGTGTTGTTGAGGGGTTGTGGGTGTGCAGCCGGTAATTGTGCGGAGGGCTCTATTTTGTGTTATTTGGAGTGTCATTAAGTTTTGATTGGAGAGCATTGGGTGCCAGACAGGGGAGGCATAGTTGATGGTGGGGCGTATAAATTGTTTGTAGATGGCAATAGAGGTTTGTATGTTGTTGTTTATGTCTGTGTTGGCAACTGTTTTGAGGATGTTGAGTTTTCTGTTTGCGGCTGAGGTGGTATTTTGGATGTGTTTGGTGAAAGTGAGGTGGGGGTCAAAGGTTAGGCCGAGAATCTTTGGAATTTTGTTGAGGGGTATGGGAGTGTTGTTTAGGAGAACTTGTGGGTGGGTGCTGGATAGGTGTTTGTCTGATTTTATGAGGGTTATGGAGGGTTTGTTTGGGGATGCCGTCATCCGATTTTTTGTCAGTCATGTTTGGATTTGTGTTAAGTAGTTTTGTGTGATTGTTGTTGCGGTATCGAGAGTTTGGTGGGTGGTGGCAATAGTTATGTCGTCGGCGTAAGAGGTAATGTGGGTGTGTTGTTTGGGGTTGCGGGAGGTCTGCTGTGTATAGGTTAAATAGTGTGGGGGATAGTATGGCTCCCTGGGGTACTCCATTTCTTATGTTTATGGTCCGAGATTTTTTATCGTTTTGTTGTATTTGGGCGGTTCTTCCTGAGAGGAAGTTGGCTAACCATTTCTTGATGTTTGTTGGGATGTTGGGTTGGAGGATTTTATGGATTAGTTTGTGTCTTGGGACAGTATCGAAGGCTTTGTTTATATATATTGCTATTAATATAGTTTTGTGGTGTGGTTTATGGTTTAGTCCGTTTATAATTGGTTGGATGATGTTGATGAGAGCTGTAGTGGTGGAGTGGTTGGGTTTGAAACCTTGTTGGAATATATATATATATATATATATATATATATATATATATATATATATATATATATATATATATATATATATATATATATATATATATATATATATATATATATATATATATATATATATATATGTTAGGGTTATGACTACAGAGTTTTTTTTTAAATTTCGAACTGCCTGCTATGTCATGGGGTGAATGTCTGCATAATAAACATTATGGTAAAGCTCATTTTTTATTTCATTGAAAAAAGTTGCCAAAGGCTGCCAATTGAAAATTTTCATTTCACGCTCAAATAGAGAAATTTTTTTTCAGTGTGGAAATTACTCTCTTGAGAGGTGGATGTACTACGTGCGTATCAGTTTCGAAATTTTGGTGCCTTATTTATATAAATAACAATGCCTAAGATTTATATTGCTTATTTTTTAATTTTATTGTTAGAAAGTTAATCATTTTTAATTAATTTTTTGTTTTATATTTCAGATTAACTGTATAATAAAAATTTATAATTGTAATCGAACTCAGTAGTTTAGTGTAATGGCTGACTTTAAGTCACGTGATACAATAGACAAAAATGCTAAAATTTGGACCAAAAACTTGCCAATTACGACTAAAGGACATAAAAGAAATTTGCCAAGAATTGAGCATTTTAAAGATTATGTGAGGTTACCTTCAAAGAAAGATGTTCTAGGATGTTACCATACACTACTTGATAATGAAAAATCGAAGCAAAAACGAATTAAAATTATTCATGAGGAATTAATTAATTTATGGAAGAAAATGAGTTTTCCCATACTTAGTGAGCAAGCAATCATTGCTCGCATTAAAAAACTAATAGGAGAATATGAGAGAAATCAGCGATATCCAAAACAAGAATTTAAGAAGACATTAAATTTTGTTTTTGACATTACAAAGACAGAAGGACAATGGTTGTGTCAAGAAGACAAGAAACTTTATGAAAAGCAGATCGAATCGGAAGGCAAAATAGGGTGCACAACTCATAAACCAGCTCCAATTCCCTCGATTCATCCATCAAAAAGGAAGAAATTAACTACAAAAATTACTATAACTGTTCCAAAAGATGATATAAATGACATATTAAGTACTTCAACCTTCGATTCAGATACCAGTTCTAATGTAAGCGTCTATGAATGTCCCCCTAAGGCAAAAAAGAAATATTGTACGTCTGTGGCAACCTCATTAGTTACTGACCTATCACTTTCAACTAATAAAGCATCAAAAGTTTGTTTAGCTCTTGCACAAGAGGGAATAAATCTACCAACCACTTCACAGTCTGGAATATTCAAACGTATGATTAAATGTGGAGAAGATCTAACGTTGTAAATAAAAAATCTTCTTGCAAAAGAAAAAGATTACTGTTTGCCTTTTGATGGAAAAAGGCTACCAACAGGAAAAGGAAATATAAAGAAACAAGAAGAGTATCAGGTTGTATTCCTTCAAAGTTCCACCAAAGAAATCAAATTAGGAGTAATTAGATGTGAAAGTGGTTCAGCAGAAAATATATTTAAAGGAATTCGTACTATTATTGATGACTATGATGCATGGTCTAGTATCAAAATGATCATTTGTGATACTACTGTTGTAAATACTGGCCATAAGAATAGGGTTGTAGTTAGAATACAGCAAAAAATGTTACAAATGGGTTTAAATATGACTCAGTACATAGGCTGCCAACACCACGTTTTGGATAGAATACTAAAACATGTTCTTGACTTCTATCTTAATAAGCATACCACAGGTCCTAATTTAAATTATACATTTATAGATGAGATAACTGAAGGGTATGAGGTCTTGAAAGAATCGTATACTTCAGAGGTAGAGATGCTCGTAGTGGAAAATCCTGAATGGAGGGATGATTTTAGGTTCCTTTATATTCTTTGCCTTGCATTTCGGCAATACAAAGAAAATCGCAAATTACCGAAAATAATTTGGCAATCTCTACCATCTATTCATAGTGCTCGATGGAATTCCAGAGCAATTTATTCCCTTATTGCTTATTTTCTGTTACCCAAGTGGAGAGAAATACTGGAAACTCCAGTTACTTTCATTGCTTTTGGTTGGCAGGAAGTATGGTTTTCTAACCAAAGGTTTAATAATGAAATATATGACAAGCTCCTGTCAAATATTAAAGAAACAAAGTGCCGAACTGCTGAAAAATGTTTTAAAACTCATTGGTCTAAGGAAAATTCTGTTATTGATATACCGCGATCAAATATTATAGCTGAAAGAGGAATTAAGCTAATGGAAGAATTAAGCAAAACTTGTAAAACCGATAAGTATCTAAACATCAAATTTGTATCCAAAATCAACTTTTAGTTATTATCTAGCTTTTAGTAGTAAGTACAGAGCTATTTGTTATTTTAAGAAAGGAAATAAAGTTATACTTTGCTATTTCATCTCTTATTTTGCAAAATTAAATTAACAGCACTATATTAAAAATTTTAAGTCTAACCCTGGGGGAACTTTTTTCACAATTAAGATATATGATCAGCATATTCTTATTTAGTGTCAAAAAGTTCATCGATTCACACTGTAGGGTAATAAAAAATTATTTTTGTCATAACCCTAATATATATATATATATATATATATATATATATATATATATATATATATATATATATATATATATATATATATATATATATATATATATATATATATATATATATATATATATATATATATATATATATATATATATATATATATATTTGATGAAATAACTATCTCTTTCCATTTGAGGTGTTTGTTGTTCTCACACTCTTTACTTGGTATGCACAACTGATACCAAAAACATATGCCCTAAAATTCACGTTATTGCAATGGGAAAATCTTCTGTCATATGGAACTCATCAGGAAGGCCTAAATCAGCAAAAATTATACAGTCATTGCTGAATTGTCAGTTAACTTTGCCATGCATAAGACAATAGCTTGTCTTTACTTTCAAAGCATAGTATTACTCTCATTTAGGCCTTCCATCATTTTGTGAAATTGAACTTGAAATATCTTCAGGAATATGCTACTGTCATGAGCCCTCTTGCTAATGCACTTGACAGACTACAGGAGGACAAGGATTGCTTCTATGGAGTTTTGTTGCCAACTATTCTAGCAGTTGATAAAAAAAAATTAAGCACCTTAATAATGAGCCCCTTTAGTACCATCAGCCACTTCGGAATGCCATATCAAAGGGTTTCTCAAACAGGTTTTGAGAGTTTCTTAACTTGGATATATGCCTTGAAACTAAAATAACAATATTGTGTTCTGTTTCAAATCCAAGATTCAAGTTAAAATGGCTGACAATTAATACTAACATCAATATTACTGCAATGAAAAGAGTCCATGAAATTCTGGTGAAAAAAATCCTCCAAGAAAATAGCCAGAATATCAGGACTGATGATGCAGTTTTTGAAAGTAGTGCTGATGACTTCTTTGATTATGAAATATCAACTGGCATTACCATGAATAAAAACCAAGACTGGACGGAATTGGAGGTCCTTATATATTTTGCTGAATAAAAATCTTCACTGTTTTCCTGATGTTTTTTTTTTTTTTAAATACAACCCAACACAACACTACCATCATCATAGCACCAGTAGAAAGACTCTTCAGTTTGGCCAGCCATATTCACTCTCCTAAAAGAGGCAAACTACTGATGAAACGTTTAGCAGTTTGGTATTTTTGAAAGGAAATTCAGTGTATGAGTAAAATCAAGTCTCCTAACCTTTTTACTATCTATATATATATATATATATATATATATATATATATATATATATATATATATATATATATATATATATATATATATATATATATATATATATATATATATATATATATATATATATATAGGAAATTATTTTGTAATAATTTTTTAGAAATAATTGTCTTTTCTGTATTACTTGTTAATATGTTCGCTAACTTTCTAAAAGATTTGTATCATACAGTTTTCACTCCTCCACGAGGGCATACGTTTCATTGATGGTGGCGATATCCCACATGTTGAAAATATCTGGTGCAACCTGTAGTTTATTTTACAATAAATTGTTGTGGGATTATATGTTTATTTGTTTAAATTTTCATTTGCATTTTCTCGGAAACTGATGTATACTGCAATGAATGGTTTTCTGTTAAAAACTATAAATTCATGTATTAAAACTTATGACAAAAAATGTCAGAGTCTGTGTATTTGATATTGCTTGCACTAAGTTCAATCTGTATATGCGAAAATTAATAACTCATTGATGTAATTGTTAGCTATTATGCTTATCACTTCTATATTGTAGCCAACAATTAGAAAACTTAACGTGCAATTAACAATCTTCACAACCTTCAAGTATCCAGATATAACTTAATGTATAATTTATTATCTGTACAATCTTAAAGTATTTAGATGCACGTATGAGCAATACATGTATTGGAATCGGTATTGCCAAAGAAGGTAAGCAAACATCAGTGTATTGGTATCGCTAAAGTAAATTTTTGTGTATCAATGTATAGATATCCTTTAAGCAATTTTTTGTATCGCTGCCCATCAATGATTGTAGTGCTCACATCTTAAACATAGCTATATACTTCTAAAGTAGCCGCTGTTCAATATTGTTTGAGTACCATAAAATGTGTTGGAAACTTTTTCTCTTCTTCTCAAAAAAAGAACCTGTGTTCTTAAGGATACTATTAAATCTGATTTACCTTATCATAAGAACAAATCGCTTCTTACTCTGTATGAATAAAGTGGATGTATAAACGTGATACTGTAATGAGATTTAAAGATCTTTATTTAGCCGTGGTTCAATCTCTTGAAAAATATAAAAGATAAAAATAATGGTGAAGCTTCAAACTAAGCACATCAACTGTTAAATTAAAAGGAGATTAAATTAACTTCCAAGATTTCTATGATGAAGTCACTTGGCTTTCTTCATAATTAAATATAATTATATCAGTGCCTCAATGCGCAATTTGTAAAATAAAAGTGTAGGTTAAATATTATTACACTGGAGCAATATTGTACATTAAATATTTTCATTCCTTTGTTGGACAAATTTATTAATGAATTGGTGGACTGGTTCAAAAAACATGATTTGTTACAATAATCACTTCAAAAATTTATTTCACAGCATTGTTTTGATTTATTTTCATTATCTGAACTTATGGCTTGCAATAGATTTTGCACAAACTTTCTCACTAACCCTGACATCATAAACATGGAATTTGAACTTTGGAAACAAAAATGGAGAGCTGAATAGTGATGTTAGGCCTAATATAGAGATACAAGCATTATCTACATGCAATCCTATATTGTACCCACATATCTGGAAGGTCTTTCAAAAATTAGCAACACTTCCAGTATCAACAGCAACTTCTGAGCGCACATTTTCTTCTTTAAAGCATCTAAAAAAGTACCACAGAAATTCAATGGGACAAGAAATAATTTCCCTTTTTGCAAAAAATCCAATTAGAACAAATTTTGTCTTGTGAAATCTTTCCAGTCTTTACGGTCAGCCTATATATATATATATATATATATATATATATATATATATATATATATATATATATATATATATATATATATATATATATATATATATATATATATATATATATATATATATATATATATATATATATATATATATATATATATATATATATATATATATATATATATATATATATATATATATATATATATATATATATATATATATATATATATATATATATATATATATATATATATATATATATATAATATAATAATATAATATATATATATATATATATATATATATATATATCCTTCACCCCATAATCAATTCGGGATTAGTGACCTCCAGTTACGTTGTTGAAGCCACTTTGTTGCCAGTTTGCTCAGGTGATGGTCTTAGTTTTCCATTAATTTCTGCAACAAACACTGTGCTTTTATAATTTCATTGTTCTAGACCTCATTTCTTATTCTTGGCCATAACTCAGGTGCTTAAGAGATTCATTCCAACAGCACACAGTCTCTACTCCCTCTTATTGTTACTATCTTAATTATCAGTCAAAGGGTCTTATAAATATGTCAGCTGCAATATTTATTCAATCTTGTATCACTAAATTTGATTCTTCCAAATTTTCCAGGTTGTGGTTTTGGCGATCTTGTCAATCTACAACAAATTTATTTACTCTTTATCTCCTTACTTTAATTCATTGACTATCTAAATTCCAAACTAGATCTCTCTTAACCAGGGTAGAAAAAAAACACTTTTAAAAGAGACTACTGGGGCCAGGTTTCTTTCTGGTTTAATCACCTATAACCAAAAAAAATTAAGAGAAAATGTAATTTTTCCTTCATTTACAGCTTTCTTTTGAAATTGCATTTAATACTTTGGTTTATATTTAATATATATATATATATATATATATATATATATATATATATATATATAATATATATATATATATATATATATATATATATATATCACTCAATAATTGACAAAGCAAAAGGGAAAAAAATTAAAAACCAAACTCAAAGTTATGGTGAACATCATATTGCATCATTGTAAGTGCTCTTCATACTAAAGTCATAATCTAATTCATTCATGTATCTCTGTGTAAAAAACACATTTTAAAAATTAAAAATTTTTAAAACCCTAAGAAATAAACATATAATTTTAAAACTTACCAATACAAAAATGGTTTCTCTCTTTCTATATTTACAGAATTAATGGGATCTAATCTGAACCAAGTAGCAAATGTCCATCCATTTTCATAAGGCCAGCGGGCTAGTGGAGGTAAAACTAAAGCCTGTAATTGCATATATATATATATATATATATATATATATATATATATATATATATATATATATATATATATATATATATATATATATATATATATATATATATATAAGGACTAATAGAAAGAATATGTTGAAGGCAGGAATTCTGGGATGGAAAATTTCCATTCGTCAAAACAAATGCTAATAGCAAATCTGACCACTAAAACTCTGAATTATTCTCCAGTGTTTAATTATTCATCTTTTTAATGGTTTATTTATATAAAAAGGTTCTACAACATACTTGTCGAAAGTACGATAGTTTGCGCTTAAATACATATAAAAAATTGAAAATATAAGGAAAACTGATCAGAGCACAAGACAAAATATTTTTCTCACTCTCATTTTCTTTTTTGTCCTGATAAAGGTAACTCTGCTAACAAGTTAACCATTAGCATGAAATTAAGTAAGTAAATATCTTGTTTAATCTAATAGATGATTAGATTCTTAACTGAATTAATATATATATATATATATATATATATATATATATATATATATATATATATATATATATATATATATATATATATATATATATATATATATATATATATATATATATATATATATTATATATATATATATATATATATATATATATATATATATATATATATATATATATATATATATATATATATATATATATATATATATATATATATATATATATATATATATATATATATATATATATATATATATATATATATATATATATATATATATATATATATATGCCAAAATCCCATATCAAAATTTTGCGCAAAAAAATTGACACGAGTTCCCTTTTTATATACATTAAATTGTACATTCCTAGTCTTAGAACAGATGATCTGAATTCAGCATTAACACATCACAGAACTACTGAGAATCATCTTATAAACATGAGTGATTTTTCTTCGATTGCAATTGTTCAAAATAACATTTCTAGAAAATTATTAGAATCATTTGTTATTAGTAATACAGACAACATTAATAATAGCAGAGGAACCTTTTACTTGGACTGAATATCAAATATTTTAAAAGATGTTCCAGCATTTAAAAAGAAAATTTTGACAGTTTCTGATTATTTTTTTGACATAGTTGAAAGTTTTTTTGTTTTTTTTTTCTGAATATTTTGTTTCTTGCTCACTTGTTTCTTCATTCTCTTAATCGATTCGCTTGAACAAGGAAGTCTGGTTATGGTTTCGAAAGCTACCGTTCACTTCTTTTAGTTTTTTAATTGTTTTAATTAGATTTAAATTATATATTACTTTAATTATTGTTTTTAAAAATGATTTTTTGGGGAAATTTTTTGGTATATATATATATATATATATATATATATATATATATATATATATATATATATATATATATATATATATATATATATATATATATATATATATATATATATATATATATATATATATATATATATATTGCAATTTTCTTGTGGTTATTAAAATTTTAAATAATATTTTGATACCCCAAAAGCTACAGAAATCTTCAAGTAATAGTTTCGAAACTATGGCACTTGGATTTCACATTATTTGTCAATAATTTTATGTATCTTAATTTAATTTTGTGCGAAACTGGAACCACAAGAAAAAAAAATTTTTTTTTTTTTTTTTTTTTACTTTAAAATAAAGTGTCAGAGTCAGAACTAGAGTTGAATAATTTTAAAATGATGGAACTGGAGCATGACAATTTTCAAATGGTAGAGACGAAGCCCCATATTTTAAAATGAATTAAACCAGCAAAAAACTGTGGCCTTGCTATTAATATTGTAAGTAGACAATTCAAAACCATATTTTTCTTTCCTTTTTTAATATTCACTATGGTTTCAACAGTGGTTATTTATGTGTCTTTGGGAAGGTCATTTTCTTAATTTATAAGGATTAACTTTTAAGTCATTAACTCGGCTCTAGTAATTCCGAGGGCAAATTCTCAAGTATTGTGATGTATAACTGTCAAGGTCCAATTTTGGTAATCTTATTTTATTTAGGACAATTTTGTATATCCAATTATTTGACCTCTGGGAAAGTGATGTCAAACTTAAAAATATATAAATAAAAGTGGTTGGCATGGTTTATAAATAAAAGATGTGTAACTCACAATATCATCTACTCAAAAAATTTCAAAGACCCAAATGATTAATAATGTTACAGCAAATTTTCCTTTTCTACCTAAAATTTAAACAAACAAACCAGCAACTTTTTTTTCTCTTTTTCATATTGTTTAGAAGAGCGATAAACCTAAAATATTTATTAAGATACCTTTCTCTGTGGTAGATCTTTTATCATATATTGGCAGTTAAAGATTTAAGGAAAACACAAGAAAAATAGTGATAAGTAGATAATTCATAAAAACTTTAAAAAGAACTTGCGATAAAAGACAACCTTGAGGAAAACACTATATTTTAAAGGATGAACTATGACCATCTACAACAAATGCTATAAAACGGCCAGAATCAGAAAGAAGGATAGAGTCTGTTTAAAACTCAAGGTTTTGTGCCGACTTTATCGAAGGCTTTCAATATGTTTAGCACTACATCAAAAGATTCACCACAATGTCAAAGAGCAGAGGACGAAGAGTCAGATAGAAAGAAGATAATATCACCAGTTTAATTTTTCTTATGGAAGCAATACCGGCCATATGAGCTTAAGATATAGAATATTTAAGATGGTTCAAAATCTTTCTGTTAATGATAGATTCAAAAACTACGGAAACATGGAAAGAACAGAGGTTAAAGTCATAGAATGATAGTAGGGGGGTTGAGAGGACTTCAACTTCTCTCTGGCACAAGCTGAATGAGTGCATGCTTTCAGCAGGAAGAAAATGTTAAAGTTAATAAGTAGAAACGAATTAATTCCCCGAGGCAGGGTGCAAGCTCAGAAGCACAAGTTTTTAGAACCTCACGGTTTCTTAGTGTTAAGCTCTGAGAGAGCAGAGACATCTTTTGAAGAAATTACAATGTTAGGTGATCAGGTTACCTCTTTTGGCTATATGGGGTATCAGGGTACTTCCCATTTCACACTAGTACTCAAAGGTATGCACCCTTTCAAACTCATCTCCACATTCTTCCACAGAAGAAGACTCTCCTTTCACACACTATATTTTTTTTTTTTTTTAAACACTTTTGAAGATGACATGAAGAAGCCCGAAGAGACAGCTTCCAAAAAAATAGTCCCTCAGCCCATCACCACTTGGGCAGTGGTTGCCTCCAGTGATGGGGTTGGTGCCTTCAAGACATTGTAGCCGGGTTCCCCTGGTGCATGGTCTATTTTCCATTAATTTTTGAAACATTCATCGTCTTCGGCCAATTTCAACTTTGCTGAACACCACCACTTTTCTTCCAGACCTCACCTCTTGCTCTTAACTGAAACTTAGGTACTTGAACATTCCGATAGTAAACACTTTTCTGTTTCCTCTTACTGTCTCTATCCTAATTTTCAGCCAAATGTGGTTGTTGAGCATATGTGTGCAACAATGTTCATTGTTCTTGTGTCTCTAATTTGAAGTTTTTTGAATTTTTACAACCGTCATTATACAACTATATTCCGTGTTCTGTTTATTTCCTAACTCTACAACTATTCTTAATTCTTCGACTATCTAAACTTCAAATTAGAGCATATTCTCTACCTTCTTCTCCTTTCTCTGCAATTATCAATTTAGGTGATTTCAATGTTGAAAACTGCCAATGGATTCACTTCTAGTTCTTAAAATAGAGCCAGAGGACTAGCCTCAAATTTCTCAAAACAAAATGACGTAGAGCAGTTAGTGCAGCTTAATACACGTATTCCTGATTGCCTTGGAGATGAATAAAACATACTAGAAATGTTTTTTTTTCAAATTTCTAATCCTTCTCCTTATTTTGTTAAACTCTACTCACAACTGAGTTCTTCCGATCATCTTATCTTTGTATCCTCTTCTATCTTTTCAAGTCTTCTGCAAGAAGACACCCGACTATTGCGACAAAGCGCTTGTGGAATTTCGGTGTCGCAAGATGCTCGAATTGCCGTCGTATCTATGATCTCCGGTGGAATTATTGCTCCTGTGGGATTAGTCAGTAGGAGTATGTAGAGCGCATTACTGAGGTCATTCTCTCCAACTTGGAAGCTTACATTCCATACATTTTCCCTTCAACTAAACCTTAACAAATCTTGGTTTAACTCTACTTGTCTACGTGCTAATCGCCGCAGGGGTACTGCCTTTAGGAATTACCATTTCTTCAAACAACAGAAACTCACTGAACTTTTATTTTGTGAAGGAATTCTGCAAAACTCTATTCTCCTTAACATCAAAAACTCATATATCTGTCAAAAATGCAATAATCTTTCTGATTCCATTCATTCATACCATTTCTGGTATTTTGCAAAAATTTCATCTCTAACATGGTCTTCTTCTTTCCCTCCTCTAGTATCTTCTGACAGACGGCACATTTGACGTTTTGCCTTCTGCTAAAGCTGCAATCTTAGCTCAACCTTTAATAATTCCGGAGCTATTCGTATTCCTTTAACCGCCTCTAACTCATTTACTATTAATATTGTAATTTCTTCTAAAGATGTTATTTCTGCTCTCTCTGAACTTCAAAACTATGAAGACGTATGGCCCCGATGGTATTTCTCCTTTGATTCTCAAAACTTGTGCTTCTCAGCTAGCACCCTGGCTTGGTAAACTATTTCACCTCTGCCTTTCTACTTCAACTTTCTATTCTTACTAGAAATGTTAGGTCAATCAGCCTGTTCTAAAAAAAAAAAAAAAAAAAAAGGATCCCTCTCAACTCTCTATCATCCCATTTCTTTAGCCTCGGTTCTTAAGTTTTTAATTCTATTCTTAACTGGAAAATTTGGAAGCATCTCAATTCTTCAAATCATATCTCTGATCAACAGTATGGCTTTTGTAATGAAGGCTCTATCGGTGACCTTCTTTTCCTCGAGTTTTGCTCCTTCACTCTTTGGTATTTTGGTGAATATTTAGCTGTTGTGCTGGACATAAATATCAAAAGCCTTTGAATGAGTCTCGCACAAAGCTTTGAGGTTTAATTTCTAAACTTCCCTTTTAGGGAATATATCTTTATCTCTGTGACCTTCCCTCTAATTTCCTCTCCAGTCATTCAGAAGCTGTTGTAAATAACCATGAATTATCCTTTAAATCAATTAATAGCAGTGTTCCTCAGGGATATGATCTATCTCCAACACTTTGTCTATTTTTCATTAGTGAGTTTCTAAGTCTATTCACCTCATCTGTTCACTCCTATGCTGATGACTCCAATCTTCACAACAACTTTCAATTTGAAAAATGCTTTTTCCAACAGAAGTTAATTGATGCTTGGAAGGTGGTCTTGGAGAAATTAACCTCTGATCTTCGAAAACACACAACCCAAACCTTTATCTGTACTTAATATTCTCAGGTCTTCATTTTCTCATAATCTTTCTTTGAATGATCAAATTAACTTTAATTGTAAATAAAGTTCTATGAGGTTGGGTGTTCGAAGGCAGCCTCGAAATTTCTTCATCCCACTCCTATTACTTGGTATTTATAGGAGTGTTGTTGACCCCTGTATGGAGAATGCAACAAACATCTGGGGTGGTTCCACTCATACAGCTCTCCTTATAAAGATGAGATCTAGGTCTGTCTTTTCTTTCAACTCTTTCATTTTTAACTTTCTCAAGTCTTTTTCTAACTGTTGAATTGTTGCACAACCTGTTGAATTGTTGCAATTGCCTATCAGAGTGTATATATATATATATATATATATATATATATATATATATATATATATATATATATATATATATATATATATATATATATATATATATATATATATATATATATATATAGGGATGGAGCGATACCAAAATTTTTACCGATACCGATACCAATTTTCAAATTTACCGATACCGATACCCGATACCACTTTTAACTGTTAAGAATATATATATATATAATATATATATATATATATATATATATATATATATATATATATATATATATATATATATATATATCCGATCCAAGTAAGGCTCTAGGGGCCTGTCAGTGGGGCCAGCACTCGTCTCCATCTAGATCTGTCGTAAATAATTCCATCTTCCACCAACTGTTCCACCGTAGGCAGCTGATGTCGCCTCAGTGAATCCCCAACTGACTCCATCCATCTCTCCTTTGTCTCCCTCTCGGTCTTCTTCCTCTTGGCCTCCACTCTCACCTCCCTCTAGCCTCTCTCCCCTCCTGCATCCTCCAGTCGTGTCCCAACAATCTCAGTCTTGCTACATCTATCATTTGATTAATTGGTTCAACCCCTATACTTTTTCTAATTCTTTCGCTTCTTATCCTCTCCTTCCTGGTCCTTCCCACCATCAAACGCAGCACCCTCATCTCTGCTGCTTGAATTCTGCTATCTTCTCTTGTTGTCGTACTCCAAGTCTCTGTTCCATATTACAAAATTGAGGTCAGAGTACTTTCAAAAATTACTTTCTTTACTCCTATATTCATTCTTTTGTCGGCCAAGATTGGGTACAGCGCTCACACCACTCTTCCGCATTTTTCCATCCCGTTGGTAATTTCCAGCATATTACCTCATTCCCTTGTGAATACTTTCCCTTCCCCAAATACTCACATCTCTCTACCACAATCACCTCCTCGCCATGCACCTTCAGCACAAGCTCCTCTCCCTTCTAATTATTAACAGTTCTGCTTTTCAACGTTCACGATTAATTCCACCTCTTTTAGCTTTTCAGCAAAACTTCTTATCACCTCTCCTAACTTCTCTCTATCTTGGCTCCATATATATATATATATATATATATATATATATATATATATATATATATATATATATATATATATATATATATATATATATATATATATATATATCAGAGTTGCATGGTTTTAACCAGA
>SEYY01000275.1:88019-105314 GCA_009176605.1 Armadillidium nasatum
TCCTTCCTTGCGAAGAGCACCAAGAGGCGTCTGTCCACGCAATCTCATCCTTTCGTTTTCCGATTCTCTGACTCTAGACTTAATATTTATGCTCAATCTTACATGCATTGTACTGGTAAAGACTTCTTCTATTTTCCAAACTACGTTTGACTTATACACCATTAAAGGGAACCTCCAATTCAATTCCCCCAGTTTAGGGAGTGAAAAAATTTCCCACACTTTTTTGTTTAATATATTGTTAGAATTTTTTTTGATGATTCCAAATATATAACAGGCTTTCATAATTCCAAGCGGTTCCTGAGAAAAACTTTTAAAGTGATTTATATATATTTATATATATATATATATTATATATATTATATATATATATATATATATATATATATATATATATATATATATATATATATATATATATATATATATATATATATATATATATATATATATATATATATATTTTGATAACCACTATAATAAATATACCGTGGAATCATTATTTATAATTTTATTAACTGCTTCGATTCCTCGAAATTATAACATCACTAGCAGTTAATAAATATATATATATATATATATATATATATATATATATATATATATATATATATATATATATATATATATATATATATATATATATATATATATATATATATATATGTGTGTGTGTGTGTGTGTGTGTGTGTGTGTGTGTGTGTGTGTGTGTAACTTCATCGTTTCCAAATATTATACCTATTTAAAATACTTACATTTATAGACTGTGTCAGTGGGCGTGGCTAAAGTATCTTGTTGTAAGACAATTGGCAGAAAATTTAATCTAAAAATTAGACCCATGTTACTTTGAAAAATGATCGACCCAAGCAATAGTGCATTATTCTTGTCCACGATAGTACCTTGATTACCATCTTAATATGTTACTAACGGATTAATTAAGGATTAAAATAAAAATAAAATATTTAAGAAAACAAACCAAATGGTAAGAAGTAAATGGCGTGAAAATAAATTCAAAAAAACAATTTTGTGCATTTGAAAAAATAAACTTCTAGTGGAAAGCAACATATCAATGTTCTGGAAACAAAATTATCGGGAAACGACGTTTCAAAATATTAGGTAATATTAATAAAAAATTACATAATTTAATTAATTAATTAATTAAGTAATTAAATAAATAAACAATTAAGAATAACAAGTTGATCTATTTTATAGAAAGAGTTAACTGTTCTAATTTGACCAAAATCGAAACTGTAGTTACAGAGATATAGAATATAAGCCAAAAAATTGTAATTAACGATTAATTAGTAATTAATTAATTGAAAATCTGGAAAATCAAGAAAAACAATGTTTCGTGGTATTCAAAACTTTCCAGTCAAAGAAATTAAACATTCCAAAAAATGTAAGTCAAAGTGATGGAAAAAAATCTGGTATCGGTATCGGTCATTTTAACCGATACCGATACCTGAAAGCTCGATACCGATACCAATACCCAAAAATATACCGATACCGATACTTCACTCCATCCCTAATATATATATATATATATATATATATATATATATATATATATATATATATATATATATATATATATATATATATATATATATATATATATATATATATATATATATATATATATATATATATATATATATATATATCACTTACTGAGCCCTTTCTTCCAGGAAAAGAAAAGAATATGTCTGGTCCATTTCTATTGGGCATTTGTCGTAAAACCCCGAGAAGCTTAGACGAATGTCTCAGCTGAAAAGAAAGGAAACAGAAAAATATGAAAATCAACTATATGAATTAGCTAAAATTATTATAGTATACTATCTAACATCCTTCTTCTGTTCCATACCTTCACGTTAACACCTTAATAGAGACCTTGATTATACCCCCCATGTAATGCTGCATTGAAAAAGTTTAGTTCAAAGATGATATACCTATTATTACTTTTTTTAATACAATTTAGAAATCGAATTAGGGAGATATGTTTTGGTTATTACAGTTTTTAAATAATGTGATGTCCACTAGTTTGAATTAAAAATGTAGAACTTTGTAGGTGCACTTAATAAACCCATTAGCTTAAACAATATGGTTATTACAGTCAAAACGTTTTAATCATTTCATAACAAACTTGTCTTTCAGCCTTTGGTATATATTTTTGGATTACATTTAAGTATCAGCATACAACCTACTAATATTTAAAATAACTTTTTACATACTTCACAAATTTTCTTCCAAAAACCTGAGGTTCTATATATTGGGGATTTCAATGTGAGCAATACTAAGTAGTTAGGTTTCACTCATAAAGATCAAGTGTGGAGGTCAAATCACTCTGTTGTGTTAATAATTTGAACCAGCTGTTAAGGAACTTAATGTATTCTTTATCATGATAACCAATACTTGATGACTTTCGACCATTGCTTCACAGCCAATTATTGTCACTAAAAAGGAGCAATTTCCCCTCTTGTTGGTAACTGAACACAATATTATAACTCTTAGTTTTAATGCTTTTTCTCCAGAACCTAATACCTGCCATTACTAATTTTTAGCCTATTAATCGAGCTAATTGAGTTTTGAATATCCTCTATGCATTCTATCCTTGATATTACTCCTACTTTAGCAATGAGAATCCTTTGATGCCTGCCAAAAAGGTTGTGGTTCATAATTTTTAATGGGAGAAGGGAAGGTTAATAATTATCACTTCAACTACATGTTTTGCTCCCCAATATTCTTAGTTCAATTACACTTGTCCCCTTGCCATTCCAACTAGAAAAAAATCATATCGGGAATAGATAATCTCTCAATCTACCATCTCCATTTGTTACTTTTGATTTTAAATTCTTGCAGAATTATTATTCAACAGACTTAGTATATTTTACTAAACAAAAGTCTGCCAACATTTTTGGTTCTATTTATAATTGACACCTGTCCAAACCTTACTAGCAAAACAATCCACAATCCAAACAATGTGAATACTCACTAAAGGAAAATAAAAACTTCATAATTTCAATATTGTCCTTTTTTCATTTCATTTTATGTGATAATCTAAATTACTTTAATTAAAGATTTCTCCCAACTTTCTTAAAGTATAATTTCAACTTAATAATAACAATAATAATGAAATACATACCCAACATCCTCTTTCAGCTTTCATGTATCCAAATAAAGACTTCAATTCCTTTACTGTGATTGAGTAGCTTGCAAGTACACCTAATACTTCAATCAACAAGTCTGAAAGTTATTAAAATGAATGATAATACAAATTGCATAATTAAATGCATTTAAAAAGGCATAGAAAATCAGTAGAAATTGTATTTTACACAAATAAATTGAATACTTTTAATACAGTACCATCAGTGGCAGTCTAAGGTCGTTGGTGCCCCCTGCAAGACTTTCATGGGGTCCATTATTATTATTATTATTATTATTATTATTATTATTATTATTATTATTATTATTATTATTATTATTTGTATTTTTTTTAACACATTACCACCACTCACGGGCAAAAAACTATTCGAGTAGGGAAGTTTGAGAAAAAAAAAGAAAATTTAAAAAAAAAAAAAAATCTAAAATCTACAAGTTTCATGTAACACAAATTTCTTAAGTGAACACAGACGTGGGCTTTAAAGAAATTAAAATCAAATTCGGCAGGAGACACAGAAGATGAGAGAGAGTTCAACGAAACAGAGATGGCTGGAAAGAAGTAGGCACCACAGCAGACAAGCCTGGAGTTGCCTATGTCTACATAAAATTTATGTGCAGACAATGCACTCCTTGTGCTATGAGGAAGCCAATAAGGTGGAGGTATACGAGTGGACAATTCTCTCGAGCATTTGCCGCTGTAGTACCTATAGAGAAGAGACAGCACCAACGTCACATCACAAAGATAAAGAATCAAGTGAATCAGAAAGAGCAGAAACGTTTGTAAGTCTTTAAACCTTTGACTCGACCCTATCAAAAGACGGGTGAAACCCAAGCCACCCCAGATAGGAGAGCAGAACTCCATACAAAGGCAGATGAGACCCTTGTATTATTGGAGTAACTACAAAGAAGAAAAAAATTCTAGCAGTCTAAATAGAACTCCCAGCTTCTTTGAGGCCGCACAGCGACCATTGTGATGTGAAGTTTTCAAGACATTTTTTTTGTTTATGTGAAGGTCAAGGATGTTTATATTGTCAACAGGAGAGATGGGAGAACTATCAAAACAAATAAAAAAAGTTAGGAGGTGGCTTTGAGAGGGAGATTTTTACAAGTTGAGTTTTTAAAGAGTTGAATTTCACAAGGTTGAGAAGGCCCCACTGGGGAATTCTATCCAGATCAGCAAGAATGAAATCTGAAAGATGAAGATGTGAGGCAACTCTAGAAGGAAAGGAGGGAGCAGATTTGAAATGAGTAGAAGAATGGAAGGTTGAGTCATTTAGCATATGAATGGATAGGGTTAGATAAACAGCTGAGATTATTAATGAAAAGTAGGAATAGAGTAGGAGACAAGACAGAAACCTGAGGAACACCACTATTGACAGGAAAGAAAGAAGCCACTTCATCAACAACAGCCGAAATGGAACGGTTAGAAAGAAAGCTAGACATAAGTAATCAAAGGGAAGGAGGAAGTCCAAAGGAGGGAAACTTGGAAAGCAATGATGCATGCCATATATATATATATATATATATATATATATATATATATATATATATATATATATATATATATATATATATATATATATATATATATATATATATATATATATATATATATATATATGGGATGGAGTAAAGAATCGTATCTGTAAGTATAGGTATATTTTCAGGTATCGGGTATCGGTGCCGGAAAATTTTTAGGTATCGGTATCGGTAAAAATTTTGGTATCGCTCCATCCATAATATATATATATATATATATATATATATATATATATATATATATATATATATATATATATATATATATATATATATATATATAGGGACCGACCGGGGTTGGAATTTGGCCGGGGCCGGGGTTCTGGCAGGGGTTTCCTAAAATTTGTAAAGAGGTCAAAAGCACTGAAATTTAAGGTTAAGAAAATTAGATATAAGGTTTATTTAATTGTAAGGAAGGAGTAGAATAGCCAACATTCACTTAAATTAATGATTATATGCATTTTCTCCACAAAAAAAATTTAAAAAATTACAGTTTTGTATAGTTAAAGTTTAAAAAAAGTACAAAAATTAAAAAAAAAAAATTCTAATTCATAATAGTGATTCAACACGGTTTACTTAAGTAAGACCCTAAGGTAAAGTTTGAAAAAATGTAAGATATAAAATTATCAATTTAACCTGTATTTATACATATCATTGTTATTTTATTGCCATGTATCAAACTTGTATCATTTAGCTGCATTATTTAAAAATTATTATTTTGTTTATACTTTCAGTCAATATGGCTAAAAGATCAGCTTCTGCAGTATTTGAATACTTTACAATGTTTCAGGATAGGCTCGAAATAGCTAAATGTTAACATCTACAGTCAGAAAATTAGAAGAGAAACCTCCGGGTGCTACAAGTAAAAAAATTTCAACCAAATCTTTTTGGAGTATCTAAAATCAAAACACAAAGATGAACATTCACTAGCAGAAAAGGAGCGGTCAAAAGAAACAGAAAAGAAAAAAAATCTTAATTTTCTTATATTTTGTTTGAAATTTTTTTTTATTATTTGACTGACTGAGCTGAAATTTTCAAAGTATGTGAATTTTTTCATGAAGTTCTGAGTTGATTTCGAGCATTTTTTTTGAGTCTATAACGGTTTGAAACTTATTTGGACCCAAAGTTGAAAAAAATGAATAACTGGGTCAAACCACTGGTCCACATGAGCTGAAAATTTAACTGAATACCTTTGCCCCAATTTCTTGCATTGGTGGGAATAAATTTTTGATATCACGTCTAGAAAAAAGTTATAAGCACTTGAAAAAAAATTTGCAAAAATCGTACCCTTCTGGAGGAAAAAATTATTTAAAAAAAAAAAAAGCTACCTACTATTTTTTTTTATTTGTGAATATTGTTTAGAAGAGGAACAGGGCAACAATTTTTATTTAGTGCATTTTTAAATGCCCTTTGTTTGAAGCGAGATATAACCTCTCAAACTTTGGGAATTTTTGAAATTTGGCCAAAAATGGACCTTTTTGAAGGCTATATCTCAAAACCAACGAATCTCATCGAATAAAGTACATAGAGGAATTTGTAGCCCCACCCCTCCTCTATACACACCAAAAATAGGAAATGTTTTAGTTGTATTTTTTTAAAAAAGATTTTGTCTGAAAAGGTGGATTTTTTTAGTTCAAAAAATTTTTTTTTCTATAGTTGGTCAGTTTTTGGCTTATAACATTTTTTCTATAACTTTGGGAACAAAAGTCTATTAGAGGCTTTTGTAGCCCATATAATTTTGAATAAATACTCTAACTTTCAGCTCATTCTAAAAAGTGGTTTGGCACCGCCATTCTATTGAAAAAGGGTAAAATTTCCACAAAAAAAGAAGAAAAAAAAACTTTTAACCGTAATAGACTAGGAAAAACGCTAGAAATGGACTTTTCTTACCGGTAAAAAATCTATATACACTAAAAGTTTCAGCAGAATCAGCTGAAATTTTTTTGTATAATTTGCCATTTTAACCACGGCCGGCAAACCCCGTTTTCCCTGATTTTTAGCCGGGGCCGGGGTTGGCCGGGGCCCCGGTCGGTTCATATATATATATATACACCCTCTCAGTGGGACCAGCATATTTCGCCATTTCCTCTTAAAAGTCCCTCTCCTAGTGTGCTCTAAATGATTATGTTTTTATGCTCGTAGGTTTCAGTGCCAAACTTTGAGTTTTATTTAAACTCCTAGGTAGGTTTCCAATCTTTCAGTGGTACTAGCACCTTCTCCATTTAACCTCTAAACACTTTCTCAAAGAGCTCTCCAGAAGATCATGCTTTTCGGAGTTGAGGTTTCTATGCTAGTCATGGAACTGTTACAAGCAGAAAGCAATAATTATAGGGCCGGGTTACTAGTATTGTTGCCCATATATATATATATATATATATATATATATATATATATATATATATATATATATATATATATATATATATATATATATATATATATATATATATATATATATATATATATATATGTAAACTTATTTTATCTTCAAACTGTTTCCAAAATATGATTTTCGAAGAATTAGTTTAGTTACTCTTAAATTTCTAAAAAGGTTTATAATGTTTATTATATTTGTTATTTTTTTATATTCTACTTTATTAATTTATTATTCATTTATTTCTTTGCATATTATATTATATTTATTTATCATTATTAAGAATTATATTATATTGTTTCTTATGATTTCGTATTTTGTAAAAATGTTTCATTATTTCGTATCTATCTATTAATTAATATATTTATGTTTTTAAGAATATTTCTTTAGGTTTATTATTACATTATAATTTCATTATTATTATTATACTTATTTATTTAGTTATTTATTATTTATTGACATTTTATGAGATTTAATCTTTATTTACTTATATTGTTTATGAACGTACATTATGAAAGGTTTTTCATTATTGTTATTGTTATTTCTATGTAGAGCTAGATAATTGTATTAATTACTCACAGTAACTAATATTCTATACAAGTTAATTTAATTAATAAGTTTTAGTTTGTAAATAAATTTTAGTATTATTAAAATTACTTGTAAAAACATTTTTCCTATCAATTTTTAGAACTTAAAACTACTAAAAAATTAATTTATTAACGTTAATACGATTATCTAGAATAGAAATAACAATGTTAAAAACCTTTACAAGTAATTTTATATAATACTAAAATTTATTGTACAAAGTAATTTTATATAATAATTTTATATAATACTAAAATTTATTGTACAAAGTTTAAAATCTTATTAATTTAATTATTAAGCCTTGTATAGAATGATTTAGTTACTGTGAGTAATTTAGATTTAACAGAATTATTATAATATATTTATTTATATTATAATACTTGTATTTCTTTGTATAATGTAAGAAACTATAGAAGAAAGAACCAAAGAAGATTTCTAAAGGATCAGAAAGTAAATAAAAGACCCTTGGATTTCTGAAGAGCCACGACAAAAAAAGCAAGACTTAATAGATCCTGAGGATCTAACCTTAGCTGAGCTAAGAGAAGGAAACAGATCTTTTGAGGATCTTAAAATTGGCCAGAGCCAATAGCTAAGTGATGATACATGAGTGTCATTAAAGGCGGAAGATAAACCACCTTAACTTAGTTGCACAAAGCTTCAATGTTTGTGTTATAAAAGGGAGTCTAGAAGGAATGAAGTCCTTTCATTGAAAAGCATTTCAACTAGATGTCCTAGAGAAACTTTATTCCTTAAGACTTAAAATATTGTAGAGTAGCGGTTAATATTTTGTAAATCTGTCAAAGATAAGATAACCTTTAAATGTTAAACTCATTGCTTCTTAAAAACCGCTTTATTATAACTACACTATCAAACTCACACATTTTCTGTACTTTTTGAAAATAAAATAATATTAAGTTAAATTGTGTTTTTGCTTTGCCATTGAAATTTCAGTCAAACACGTTATTTTCATTTTGTATAAGGGCACCTTCTGTGATTTATTTGATCTCATCACTAACCATCTATTAATTAGCATATCACGAAAGGTTGCCACTTATATATATATATATATATATATATATATATATATATATATATATATATATATATATATATATATATATATATATATATATATATATATATATATATATATATATATATATATATATATATATATATATATATATATATATATATATATATATATATATATATATATATATATATATATATATATATATATATATATATATATATATATATATATATATATATATATATATATATATATATATATATATATATATATATATATATATATATATATATATATATATATATATATATATATATATATATATATATATATATATATATATATATATATATATATATATATATATATATATATATATATATATAAAATTGAGAATACATGTTAGGTTTGATGCTTGTTGTTAGAGTTGGAAAAAGAAAGGTGAAGACTGTGTAGCTTGAGCTCTTCTCAGTGGAGGAAGCATGTGATGAGAGAGTTCAAAAGAGCAGTGTCCGTTGTAATAGAGAAAGTATAGAGAGAATGACACAACAATCTGACTGGCAGAAAGAGACTAGAGAGAATTAGTGAGAGTGTAAAGTAAGACAAAAAACTCTAGAATCCACCTTTTCAAGGAAAGCTGTATGAGTGGACCATCCCAGAAATGTGAAGCATACTTCATATAAGGGGTGAACAACAACCCTATAAAGAGAAAGCAACTCAGGTGGTGTGAAAAAATTGTGAAGAAACCTCAGAACACCCAACCTCTCAGAGGCTTGTTTAGAAAGAGAAGTAATTTTGTACCTTCTAAGAAATATCACATTAAAAAAAAAAAATTTAAGGATTGACGAAGGTTTAAGTTCTGCGTTTTCAAAGATGTCAAAGTTGTGTGGAAGATTGTCAATTAACTGCCATTGGGAGTGGCTTCTTTCTAACTGGAAGGAGTAATGAAGAAATGGTAGAGTTATTAGCATAGGAGTGGATATGTGATTAAGTAATGGAGAAATTTTTAATGAAATATTAGTTGGAGTTAGGACAGATCCCCTAGGAACATCACTATTAATGGATTTAAAGGAGGGTCTGTGGCAGTCTACAACGGCTGCTATAAAATGACTGAAAAGAAAACCAGAGAAGATGAATCCTGAAAGAGGAAAATTTATGAAAGATTTATGCAACTCTCTATCGGAGGCTTTCAATATGTTTAGCGCTGCACCAAAAGATTTACTGAAATACAGAGAGGTGGAGCAAGAGTCAAAGAGGATGGAAAGAAAATCACCAGTAGAACTTTTTTTTTTTTTTTTTTTTTTTTTTTTTAAACAAAAAGCCATACTGGCGATCTGAGGTAAGATGAGAAGATTTGAGATCTTTCCAACTCTTGACTAGAAACTTTAGAAAGAACAGAAGTTGAAGAATTGGGACAGTAGTTGAAGAATTGGGACAGTAGTTGAAGAATTGGGACAGTAGCTGAAGGATTGGAGCCACAATTTTCGGCATGCTGAATGAGAGAACGTTTTCAGTGAGAAGAGAAGATTAAAGTAGAAAGACAGAAATGAAATATTTTCCAAACTAGGATGCAAGCTAAAAAGCACAAATTTTGAGAACCACAGGTGGGATACCATCAGTACCGTACGCCTTCTTAGTGTAAAGCTAAGAGAGAGCAAAAGTCTGAGCAAAGGTTCAGTTTTTGAAGAAGATAAATGAGCATTCAGTGTTACAAAGAACAAGAACAGATTTTGCAAGATTTTGGGATGAAATATAATTTGAACAATTACCTGAAGTTTGAAAACAATGTTAATTTCTGAAGGCAGTATCCTTGCATCAAATAGCATTAGAATAAGCAGAGTTATAACCAAGGGTTGAAAGGTTTATTAGAAGGGAAAGATTATAGAATGGAGACTCCATTCCACAGTGAATCACAGCAGTAACGTGCTTTGCACAAGCATAGGGACCCATCCCACAGAAGAGATAATCATTCCAAAGGAAAACAAAGAAGTATGACCAAAAGTCCAACCAGCTTGGGCACCAAAAGGTCCCAAACGTTTCCTCGCAATAGGCAGGGATTTTTCTTGTGGAAGACTTGAAAAGACAGAAGAGGATACAGAGATAAGAAAGCAATCATAAGAACCCAAAAGGAGGATAGTGAGTTTGACAGTATAAGGAGAAAGATTGGAAGTTTAAAAAGATCTAGAATGTTGGATTTATCTCCAAGATGACCAGGGATAGTATTTGAACAGCTTCTCCAACTACTCAAGGTCATTTTGGATTGAGAATTGAAAGGTATGTTCACCGGCTATATCATGAAAACTAAAGTCATTGGTGGTGGAGAACATTTATATCACCTAATATGATAATTTCTGAGAAAGGAGAAGAGAGAATGTCCTCAGTTTTGGAGTTTGGATAGTCAAAGAATTCAGGTTAGTCAGTAAATTAGGATACAAATAAACAGAACAAATGAATTTAGACATAGAATGGCAAGAGAGCTTTAGCCATAAGGTGGAAAATTCAGAAGATTCCAGATTAGAGAAACAGCGCATATTTGCACAATGACCACCTCTGACTGAAAATTGAAGATAGAGACAGAAAGAGGAAACAGAAAATGGTTGAGTTTCTGCCAAGAATAAGAGGTTATGTCTAAAAGAAGAGAGGTGGTGTTCAACAAAATGAAATTTGTATTGAACAACGTGAATGTTGCAAAAATTAATGAAGAAAATAGCCCATGCACTACGGCAAGTTGGATGCAAAGTCTTTGTAGCACCAACCCTATATCACCTATCGATAGTTTGGTGGCACCAACCCTATATCACCTATCAATAGTTTTGCTCAGCAATGTGACAAAATAACTAGGTGTATTACAGATACTAGAAAACCAAAATTTTATGATCACTGAATATTTTCAACCTTCATGAGTTGAGTAAAAAAAAATTGGTATCAGTATCGGTAAATTTAGATTTATCAGCATTGGAATCAGTATCAGGTGGTTTCAAATTATTGGTATCAGTATCAATTAAAATTTTGGTATTGCTCCTTCCCTAATATATATATATATATATATATATATATATATATATATATATATATATATATATATATATATATATATATATATATATATATATATATATATATATATATATATATATATAAAATTACCTGCAACAATATTATTAGCATTTGGCAACTGCCTTAGTATATGTGAAATTAGTCCAATCTCTGTGCATGCTTGAAGATTTCGTGTACTCTTTTTCAAAATGGCTATAAACACAGACCAAATTTCTGCCTGCAAATATATATATATATATATATATATATATATATATATATATATATATATATATATATATATATATATATATATATATATATATATATATATATATATATATACTAAAGAGCAAAATTAACGCACCATCTACAATTTATCAGTTTAGAGGTCCAAACTACATTTCCAGGTAATGGGAGTGCCTGTGTGTGGAGGTGTGTGCACGTAACTACCCAAATAATGCAGTTTAGCATCGATGGGCTGGGAGTAGGTGTGATATCGACGAAATATGGGAAAAGGGAAAACTAGCCAAATTCGGTGTGTGACATGGTAGGAGAGTTAACGTCACAGGTATGCCGGGTATCGAAAGTATTCAACCTTTAACGCTTGTGGAAGTAATACGAAAGAGGTTACGACGCAGTTTGACACGCGACGACTGTGTGGCAATCACAACAATGGCAACTGCAGAGTACGGCCAACGCCAACTTGACCGACGGTTCGAGGTCTCCTATACAACCATCGGAAAGGTCCTACAGAGGTACGAGTTGACACATGCTCACACCAGGCGGCCTTGCCAAGGTAGACCAAGGGCAACAAAGGCCATAGAGAAGATATATACGGTTAATGGCAGCTCGCGATCGACATGCAATACCATGTGACAATCGTGCTGAGCTGCAGGCTGACTATTAGACCCATGATAGCACCAATTACCATTTGACGTTGCCTCGCGGAACATAGATACCACTCACAGAGGCCGGCAAGAGGGCTCCCGCTCACCAGGAAACACCAAAGAGCAAGGGTGGTTTTCGCACAACACCACCTGCATTAGGCGGCCATAGGATTGAGCGAGAATCCTATTTATGGACGAGTGCCGATTCTATCTGCACAGCTCCGACGGACGTTCCAGGGTTTATCGGAGGCGTCATGAGTTTTATGCGGCATGCACAATACAGGATATACTCCCCTTCGGTGATGGATCCTTAATAATTTGGGGTGGTATATCTTTCCATGCCGGCACGGAGTTACACGTTTTCGATGCAAGGTACTAAACCGGGTAACGATACATAACGGACACACTCGAACCGTACATTGTACCATTTGGCCCCTACAACGGTGAAGCTTTCGTTCTCATGCAGGATAACGCAAGACCGCAAATAGCCAGATGTGTTGGTGATCAACTCAACACGGTAGGGATTCGAGCATTGGACTTGGCCCACGTACAGTCCCCGACCTAAACTCCATCGAGCATCTGTGGGACACACTGAAAAGGCGGATGCGACGGCTACAGCACCAGCCACACAGCTTTAACGACCTGCGACAAACGGTTGTACGCCTATGGGAGGAACTGCCACAGGAAACCATCCAGGGCCTCATCTCCAGCATGCATCGAGTGTTTAGCTGTCATACGTGCAAGGGGAGGCCCCACAAGGTACTGACGGCCAGGGACGGTGGCCTGCATATACACCCTGCAGGTTTGCACCGCACCCTACTTATATGCCACAGTGTTCAAGGGGCCCGGGGTTCCCACGGTTGGGCACCACATTATCCCCATTATTATAACCATATATATATATATATATATATATATATATATATATATATATATATATATATATATATATATATATATATATATATATATATATATATATATATATATATATATATAAATAAGACTGCTAACCCTCTCACAGATCATATACATGTTTAAAGTTTGCTATAGGAGAATCGAACCCGGGCCCTATAGCACAAAAGCATAGAGTTTTACCACTACGCTACTGGCTGTTCAAAAGAGAAATCCAAAGAGGAGGCTTATGAATAATAATTCACAAGAACAACCTCCAAGGACTTCTCCCGACTGCGCTTGAGCGTGAGGCAACATGACCCGGGCTCGGCCCCCACTTTTCCTCTCGCAAACTAAACAGATAGGTCAATAATTAAAGTCTGCTAACCCTCTCGCAGACCAAATACATTAAACATCGGAGTTTAAAGTTTGCTATAGGGGAATCGAACCCTGGCCCTATAGCCAGTAGCGTAATGGTAAAACTCTATGCTTTTGTGCTATAGGGCCCGGGTTCGATTCCCCTATAGCAAACTTTAAACTCTGATGTTTTTTATATTTGATCTGCGAGAGGACTAGCAGACTTTAATCCTTGACCTATCTGTTTCGTTTGCGAGAGGAAAGTGGGGGCCCGAATTATTATTCACAAGCCTCCTCTTTCTATTTCTCTTCAGAACCACCAGTAGCATTTTGGTAAAACTCTTTGCTTTTGTGCTATAGGGCCCGGATTCGTTTCCCCTATAGCAAACTTTAAACTCTGAAGTTTAATATATATATATATATATATATATATATATATATATATATATATATATATATATATATATATATATATATATATATATCATAGAATGATGAGAAATAAAAAGTGCCAGTTTCTGAACAGAATTTTGTAGTCTCAACAGGCAAATAGCAATGAAATAATACAAACTAGCAATGAAAACTGGAAATTGGTGTGGTGTAAATCTTGGCAGAAATATATCATCATTATGACAAAGCTCAAGCAAACCAAGTCAAACTTTTTCAATGACAATGTGGTTTCTCACTTTAAGAAATTTTAAAATGTATGCAAAAGCAAATCACATTGAAATGTATAGTGAAAAAGAGGCTCAAAAAAGCACAATCAAGTAGTGCTAAGAGACAAACACAGAAAGATAAACAAATAAAACAGAAGGATAGCTGCTTGACGATTTTATGGAAGAGAGTTCCCTTTTCAAACAATAACATCCCCATCATCATACCCTGATCACTCATCAAATGTTAATTTTATGCTATATGTAGTGCATTCAATATAGGTGTAGGGGTCTGTCTGGCCAGAATATAAAATGGGAAACATTGTCCCATTATCTATATTTCAACCACCTTTTCCATGGCAGAGCAGGAGAATATAAAAGTTATATATGTTTAATCATTTACATTAATGATCTAATATTTCATATTATAAAATATAATAAAATTTCACCAGACATTTTAATTTAAAAAAAATATATCCAATTTCCTCAAAAACACAAATCAATTATGTTGTATGTATGTATGCATGTATGCGTGTACAAACAAAAATTTCAATTAACAGAAGATTCTTTATAAGTAGAAATTTTAAGTTATTAAATTTAATTTATTATAAATATTGAATGTGTACAGTACTGTTAACTTGTAATATCTTAAAGTCTGGGAGAGGATGAAATAGAACTTAACTTGAAAAATAATTCCAAAAAATTTTTTATTTACTTAAAAAAGCAAAATAATTGAAAATTTTCTAACTATTAAAGGGTTAAATGTTTTTGATTATTGTATATTTATTTGATTTTTCTTCCTTTTCAATTCTGAATTATTATTTTTCCAACCTCCAAAATTTCTGGTAATGCACTTTTGGTATTAATGATCCTAGTAGTTACTGAAACTGTTAACAACAAATGAAAGAAAATATCAACCATTGTTAAATGATGCACAAAAGTTTGAATCTTCTACCACAATAATGGGCACACACACGTGTGTGTATGTGTGTCTGAATTTTTTTTTTTTTTTACAGATTACCATTCCTCACTGGCCAACTCATTTTCTAGGAGAGGGCAAAAATAAAAAATAAGAGAAACCCCACCCAAACCTGACTAACACAAATCTCTTATTTGGGCACAGGCAGAGGCCTTAAAGAGAGGAAGATTAAATACAGAAGGAAAAACAGATGATGGCAGAGAGTTCCACAGAACAGAAGTGTCTGGAGAAAGAAAACACCACAACAGAGAAGCCTGGAGTTTACCATATTCACACAAAATTCATGCGAAAGCATGGCTCCCATTGTGCTATATGAGGGCGACGCAATAGTGGTGGAATGCGAGAGGTCTGTTCCCTTGAGCAGCTTCCATTGTAGTACCTATAGAAGAGAAGAGTGCACCAACGTTACATCACAGAGACAGATGTTCAAATGAGTTTGTAAGGAGTGGACAGTTTATTATTCTCTTAGCCTTAGACTCAACCCAATTCAAAATTGAGGTGGAAATGGAGCCCTCACAAATGTGAGAATAGTACTTCATACAAGGGCGAATAAGACCCTTATACAGTGGAGCAACTATTCGGAAGAAAAAAATTTGTGCAATTTGAACAGTGTCCACAGCTTCTTTGAAGTCACCCTAGGGACCATTGTGATAATAAGGTTTCCAAGAAAATTTATTGATTATGTTCAGACCAAGAATGTTAATGTTATTTCAGGTAAGACGGGAGAACCATCAAAGCAGATAGGAAAGTTAGGAGGTGTTTAAGAGAGGGAGATGTGAAGTTGAGTTTTAAAAGAGTTAAATTTCACGAGGTTGAGGCGACCTCACCAAGAAATCTTGTCCAAATTAACAAGAATAGAGTCAGAAAGTTGAAGGCCAGAAGCAAATCTAGAAGCAAAGGAGGGAGCAGATTTCAAATGAGTGGAAGAATGGAGAGTTGAATTAAAGACGTAAGAATGAACAGAGTTAGAAGTGGAGCTGAAAATATTGTTGATGAAAAGTTAGAAAAAAGTTGGAGATAGAAAAGAACCCTGAAGAACACTACAATTAACCAAAAAGGAGTAATTTTGCACAAAATAAAAAAAGTTAACTCTAACTTTGCTTCTTCCTCTTTCCCTTATCTAGTATCTTCTGATAGGACAACTGTCTGAACTCTTTATCTTAAATTTTTGCCTCTAACGGCCTTAGACAATTCTGGAGCTATTCCTCCTCCTTCAACTCCTTCCAACTCATTTATGTCTACAAGTGTAATTTCTACTAAAGATGTCATTTCTAATCTCTATGAGCTTAATACTAAAACAACGTACTGTCCTGATGGTATCCCTCCTGTGGTTCTCAAAAACTTGTTTTTCTGAGCTGGCACCCTGCCTTAGTAAACTATTTCGTCTCTTGTCTTTTTACATCACCATTCCCTTCTTGCTGGAAACGTGCGCTCATTCAGTCTGTGCAAAAGTGGGGGCCCCTCTCAACCCTCCAACTACTTTAACCTCCGTTCTTTCTAAAGTTTTTGAATCTATCCTTAACAGGAAGATTTGGAAACATTTCAATTCTTCAAATCTTATCACTGATCACCAGTATGGCTTTCGTAATAAACGTTCTACAAATGATCTTCTTTCCCTTCTCTCTGATGGCATTTTGGTGAATCTTTTGCTATCGCGCTGGACATTTCAAAAGCCTTCGATAGGGTCTGGCACAAAGCTTTGATTTCTAAACTTCATTCTTTCGGAATCTTTCCTTCTCTCTGATTTCCTTTCTGGTCATTCTATAGATTCTGTTGTAGATGGAAATTCATCTTTT
>SEYY01000276.1:0-5000 GCA_009176605.1 Armadillidium nasatum
AGAGAGAAAAGCTGGTTATAAAGGGTTCCCTGCCTCTATAACCATGCGAAGAACTATTTTTTATTTGTCCTGACTGCGTCGAAATGGCCACAATCTTAATCGACCAAAAGTTAACTGTATCCAAAATTCATTTTTTAAAAATTTTTTTAACTGCCGAAAGTACGTAATACCGAAAGATGTGTTGCATCACCACAAATTTAAAAAAAATTTTTTTTTTTTTTTTTTATTGAAATTCTTATTAAATTTACTTTTAAAAAAATACTGAAATAATATATCGGAAAAAAACAAAATTTTCCATTTTTTAACTTTAGACAATTTCATTCTTCAAGCATAAACTTAGCAAGCTATGCAATCTTAGGAAGATGATTCTCGTAGCCCTCCCTTTTCTTCTCTTCCCTTCTCTTCTCACTCTTTTCTCTCCTTCTCTCTTCTGTCTTCCTTATGAATGTTCGTAAATTATCTTTTTTCCATTTGCTTCCAATCACATCCACTCTCGATAGCAGTAAGATCATATATATATATATATATATATATATATATATATATATATATATATATATATATATATATATATATATATATATATATATATATATATATATATATATATATATATATATATATATATATATATATATATATATATATATATATATATATATATATATATATATATATATATATATATAATATATATAATATATATATATATATATATATATATATATATATATATATATATATATATATATATATATATATATATATATATATATATATATATATATATATATATATATATATATATATAATATATATATATATATATATATATATAATATATATATATATATATATATATATATATATATATATATATATATATATATATATATATATATATATATATATATATATATATAATATATATAATATATATATATATATATATATATATATATATATATATATATATATATATATATATATATATATATATATATATTATATATATAATATATATATATATATATATAATATATATATATATATATATATATATATATATATATATATATATATATATATATATATATATATATATATATATAATATATATATATATATATATTATATATATATATATATATAATATATATATTATATATATATATATATATATATATATATATATTATATATATATATATATATATATATATATATTTAATTTAAATGAAAATTATGTGCCAAATATGACATTCAAAAGCGGCCAAAATTGCATATTGCTATTCAATTTGTTTTTTTATTTTAAATATTTCAAAACATAAAAAAAAAAGAAAAAAAATAGAATTTTTATTAATGAAATTCTATTTTTGTTTGCTTTCTTGAATAATTTTTCATTTCATGTATTAAAGAATATGCAAGTGGTTTGCATTTTAGTTTGTGTCAGTGAAATAAAAGTTTTAGATTTTGAAATGCATTTAATTAAGTTATCACTAAAGGGAACTTAAATTAACGATAATATATATGAATATAATATATATATTGTCTTAAGAAAGGTGTCGAAGAAGAAATAGTACTAGAATCGTTCAAAGTGGAATTAGAAGCAAAATCATAATCAGTGAATTTATTTTCAACAGAAAGTAAATCAATAGTTGATAAGAGTCGAAAAAGGTGAAAAAATGAAGTTGGAATTAACATTTTTACAAAAATGACTGAAAGTGCTTGATTTTTTTTACTGTTAATTTAATTAAAGGAAAATACGTTTTTTTTTAATTTAATTTTTTTTTTTATTTCGGCATGAACTATAAGTAACATAAATTTCTTCAGTTTGAAGACAATGATAATTTCTGAAGGCAGCATCCTAGCTCTGAATAGCAAGAGAAAGTCAGAGCTAAAGCAAGTTTGTGAGCTTTAGTTGAAAATGAATAAAATGGAAGTCACACCTCCATGTCAGAAAGATCTACTCCTATTATACCTTCTGCACACTATGAGTGAGACCTCTCCCTTAAAGCAGTAATCATTCCAAGAAAAATTATAAAGCACCAATTGAAGTTTCAGCAATTTGCACAACCGATATGCACAAAATGATCCTACAGTAGACGTAAAGGGATAGAACATTGTATAAATTTAAGAATGGATAGAAAAAACTCAGAGGTGAAAATAGTTTAATGGTAGTATAGGTGTTACGACTAGAACTTAAGAGAACTGTTCTGGTGGGTTCTACTCTAAGCTGATCGAGGATAACAGTGTCATATACTCTGAATTTTTGTTTAAAGAGAAAAGCTTGGGGGAGTCTATCATCTGTGTCATGAGATTCTGAAAGATATATATTATATATATATATATATATATATATATATATATATATATATATATATATATATATATATATATATATATATATATATATATATATATATATATATATATATATATATATATATATATATAATATATATATATATATATATATATATATATATATATATATATATATATATATATATATATATATATATATATATATATATATATATATATATATATATATATATATATATATATATATATATATATATATATATATATATATATATATATATATATATATATATATATATATATATATATATATATATATATATATATATATATATATATATATATATATATATATATATATATATATATATATATATATATATATATATATATATATATATATATATATATATATATATATATATATATATATATATATATATATATATATATATATATATATACATGTATACATCTGTTTTTTTTGTTGAAATCCTTTGAGATCATCTTAAAAAAATCCTGCATATGTTTGAGAGGTTTTAAATTTTAATTTATTTAAATGATGTTGTTGCCTTTTTTCAAAACGTTTTCATTTGTATCTTTATAATGCAATAGTGAGGACGATACAAAGGAACTTGTGTATAGAATTAATCTTATCTTATATTTAATATTTTTGGTAATTGATTTTGGTAATTATTATTTTAATATTGTAAATAACGATAATAATTTACTGAAAAAAATGCAAAGTGCTTTTTTTTTATTTATTTAATTTATCAGAAATAAAAAAAAGATAAAAATAAAATAAAAAAAAAAATTTTTTTTTTTTTTTTTTTTTTTTTTTTTTTTTTTTTTTTTTTTTTTTTTTTTTTTTTTTTTTTTTATTTTATTTTTAATATTGTAAATAACAATAACAATTTACTGAAATGATAGTTCAAATTTTTTTTTTTACTAATTAATTATCGAAAATAAGTAAACAAATAATAATAATAATAAAAAAAATAAAAAGATAAAAAAAAAATTTAAGAAGAAAAAGATAAAAAAAAAAAAAAAAAAAAAATGAATACCTCCGACAAAAGCATTGTCGCAAAACATCCTTTCCAAAAGGAAGAGAAAAATACCTCAGTAAAAAGCTCACCTGAAAAAGACAATAAAAATGACTCCACAAATAATTTAATCTTCTGTTTAAAAACGAAAAATGACTCAAAAATCACAATTTTAACTACTTTCCATAAATGTGTAATTTACCTCACGGGTTTATTCGAAATCTTTACTTTTTCTGGATGCATTTTTGGGTGGTCTCAACTCGTTTATGTTCTTAAAAATGAGGAAGTCTTCTCAGATTTGTGTCCGGATTCAAGCCATTTAAATGAAACTGACGTTCCATTTCAGGTACTTATAATGAGTTATAATTCACACATGCTTTAAAATCAGTACATGAAATATATATATATATATATATATATATATATATATATATATATATATATATATATATATATATATATATATATATATATATATATATATATATATATATATATATATATATATATATATATATATATATATATATAATATATATATATATATATATATATATATATATATATATATATATATATATATATATATATATATATATATATATATATATATATATATATATATATATATATATATATATATATATATATATATATATATATATATATATATATATATATATATATATATATATATATATAATATATATAATAATAATAATAATAATAATAATAATAATAATAATAATAATAATAATAATAATAATAATAATAATAATGAAACCCACTCTAAAACCTTATTTCAGGCTAATATAACTCTTAAAACCTGTGATGAGCAAGACAAGAGGTTTGCCTCAGTCTACATCATCTCGACCATCACGTATTCCACTTCATCCATCGTAGCAGGAATGGTTCTGCATCACCTTGGGCTCGTAATCTCCAGGATTACCGCATCGTGAGTTTCTGAAAGGGATTCCCAGATTATTGGAAGTTTTCTATGTATTTCACTTGTAAATTTATTATTATTATTATTATTATTATTATTATTATTATTATTATTATTATTATTATTATTATTATTATTATTATTATTATTATTATTATTATTATTATTATTATTATTATTATTATTATTATTATTATTATTATTATTATTATTATTATTATTATTATTATTATTATTATTATTATTATTATTTATTTTTTATTTATTAATTATTTTATTTATTATTATTTTATTATTATTATTAATATATTATTATTTTTATTATTTATATTATTATTATTATTATTATTATTATTATTATTATTATTATTATTATTATTATTATTATTATTTTATTATTATTATTATTATTATTATTATTATATTAATATAATTATTATTATTATCTTTATATTATTACATTAGATTATTATTAAATTAGATTCATAGCATAATTATTAATTCCAATACTGAAATCATCAATACGATCATTATTATTACTAGGTAAAATCGGTGCAGCAATTGTCTTATCATTCTTATTGTCCTTATTATTATTATTGAAAATTTTATTGAAAATATTATATTACAACTTATTATTATTATTGAAAATTTTATTGACAATTATTATTACAACCTATTTTATTA
>SEYY01000276.1:22500-27500 GCA_009176605.1 Armadillidium nasatum
TCTATCTCTCTCTCTCTCTATCTATCTATCTATCTATCTATCTATCTATCAATCCACTTATATATTTATTTGTCTTTACAACTTATAAACTATCTACCTATCTATCTATCCATTTATATATTTATTTGTCTATACAACTTATAAACTATCTATATATCTATGTATCTAACTATCTATGTATCTATCTATGTATCTATCTATCTAGATATCTATTTATCTATCTATCTGTGAATCTAAATATTAATGAATTAGTTTTACCTTCGTCATTTGTTTGAGCAATTTGACTTATCCACGGGTTGAAATAAAGAGCAAAGAATGCTGCGGAACTCAAATGAATCGATAGCCAAATAGCGTGAGTTAAACTGGAAAAAGAAAGAAAACTACTCAAGAGTGGTGGTTCCTTAGATGTCAAATGACCTGTAGTAGAACAACGATATATATATATATATATATATATATATATATATATATATATATATATATATATATATATAATATATATATATATATATATATATATATATATATATATATATATATATATATATATATATATATATATATATATATATATTCACGAATGAAAAGAAATGATATGACTAAATATCAATGGATGTTATACATATAAGGAAAAGATGGGATGAAGGGAAACAATAAAAGATGGAAAAGAATACATTACCAGCATCATTACTAAGAATAGAATGCCACGGCATGATTACTGTCGCCACAAGAGGTAAGCACATAAGACCAATTAAGCCGAAGCTTATCACTTTGATAGTGATATGATACTGCTGACCTAACTGAAATTTTTAAAGGTATTTTTAAATAAAATAATTTCTTATCGCTATAAAATACATAGTTTATGGAAAAGCAAAATGAAATATGAAAGATATTATCACTTATTCTTATTATATTTTTTAAAATTTTAATACAAATCGCTTAGTTTAGCAATATATATATATATATATATATATATATATATATATATATATATATATATATATATATATATATATATATATATATATATATACTATATATATATATATATATATATATATATATATATATATATATATATATAGGGGGAAGGAAGGAACACTCTCGAGGAGATGATATTACCCTCCATTGGGTATATGAGATGTTAAGAGTACTTTCCATCTAATTCTGGTGCCCAATGGTGCGCACGATTTCGCGCTCATGTTCACCTTCTTTTATACCGAGTAGATTCTCCTTTCACTCACAGTTAACATTATAAAAGACAACACGCCTTTTTAATAAAAAAAATATGATAATTATGGCGTGCTCAAAAGTAGTCTCTGAGAAGCCCAGAGGGGCAGCTTCCAAAAATAGCTCCTCACCCATTCCTTCCCCAATCACCATTTGGGAGTTGGTGGCCTCCGATGATCGAGTTGGCGTCACCAGGACATTACAGCCTGCTTGCCCTGATAAACGGTCTATTGTTTTCATCAATTTCTGCAACTTTCGCGTCTTCAATTCAATTCCCACTATGTTGAACATCATCTGTCTCTTCTTTTAAACCTCACCTTTTGTTCTTGACCGAAACTCAGGTTCTTTATCATTCTGTCAGCAAACCCTACTCTGTTTCCTTGTTCTCTTTCTGTCCTCAATTTTCAGCCAAAGGCGGTTGTTGTGCATACGTGAACAACGATGTTATTTGTTCTCGTGTCTCTAATATCGAGTTTCCCACCTTCTGGTTTAAGCTCTTGCCATTCTACGACTAAATTCATTTGTTCTATTTATCTCATAATTCAAATAACGATCCTAAATTCTTCGACAATCTAAACTACAAAATAGAGCACATTCTCTCTTCTTTTCCTTTTTTGGAAATCATCATATTAGGTGATTTTAATTCGAAGAAGGTTTCACTGTTGTGTGAAAGCTTGCGTGTAGAGAGAGAGAGAGAGAGAGAGAGAGAGAGAGAGAGAGAGAGAGAGAGAGAGAGAGAGAGAGAGAGAGAGAGAGAGAGAGAGAGAGAGAGAGATATGAATTGAGTTTTTGAAGCATTGAAAACGACCATGTTTTCTCTACCCAAACTTGAAATTCGAGAAAGATCAGAGGTCAGCATCAATTAACTGCTGTTGGAAGGGCATCTTTCAAAATAAAAGGAGTAATAAAGGGTGCAGTCATCGGCATAGGGGTAGAATGGTGATGAAGTAATAGAGAGAAGGTTATTAATGAATAGTAAAAAGAAGGTGGTGATTGGACAAATCATTAGGGAACACCCCTATTAATAGATTGAAAGGAAGTACAGTGGCCGTCTACAACAACTGCAATAGAAGGACCGGAAAGGAAATCAGACAGAAGATCTCAGAGAGAAGGATAGATTCCGGAGGTGAGAAATTTGGAAATCAAAGCATTGTGCCAAACTTTATCGAAGGTTTTCGAAATGTTCAGCACCACAGCAAAAGATTCACCAAAACACCAAAGAACGGAGAACCAAGAGTCAGAGAGAGAAGGGAAAGAAGATCATAAGAAGGGCATTCTTTACGAAAACCATACTGGTGATCAGAGATAAGATTTGAAGAATTGAGATGATTCCAGATCTTCCTGTAATGGATAGATTCGAGAATTTTAGAAAGAACGGAGGTTAAATAAATGGGACTATAGTTAGAGGGTTGAGAGGGATTCCCACTTCTTCGGCATAGTCTCAATGAACGCACGTTTCCAGCAAGTTGGGATGACTGAAGTAGAAAGACAGAGACGAAACAGTTTACCAAGGTAAAGTGCAAGCTCGGAAGCACACGTTTTGAGAACCACAAGAGTGATACCATCAGGACTGTACGCCTTCTTAATATTAAGCTCAGAGAGAGCAGAAATGACATATTTTGAAGAAATTACAGTTTTAGGCATAAAAGAGTTGGAGGAGGGTCGAAGATTTAGAAATAGTTCTGAAATAGTTCCGAAATCGTCTAGGGTGGAATTAGAGACAAAAGTTCAAAAGAAAAGTTCAGCCATAGAGGAAGGTGAAACGAGAGTTGTGCCGTCAGAAAATACTAGAGGAGAGAAACAGGAAGAAGAAAAGCTAGAGTTGATAGTTTTATTTTGTTTATTTTTTTATTTTTTTTTGCAAAATACCAAAAATTGCGTAAGAAAGAGGGATCAGAAAGATAATGGCATTTACGAAGGAGAAATATGTTTTAGTATTACGGAGGATAGATTTTGCTCGATTCTGGGATGAAATATAAGTTGAATGAATTTCTGGGGTTTGAAGACAACCGTAATCCCTGAAAGCTGCATCCCTGCTTAGATAGCATGAGAACAACCAAGGTTTATAAGATTTAGTTGAAGGGAAATAATATGAAAAGAACGCCTCCATACCTGAAAGAATCACCTCGGGTATGCTCTCTGAACACTCCGAGGGATCCCTCGCACGCAAACAGAAATAGATTTATGGGAAATCAGAGAAGTACAACCGCAAGTCAGATCAGCTAGTCACACTGAAGTGCCAGAAACGTCTCCTCGCTGAAGGCAGGGTTCGTTCTTGCAGAAGACATGAAGAGACATAACAAGAAACAGAGATAAGGTGACCGGTTGAATCCAGAGGAGGAAAGAGTTTAAAAGTATAAGAAGAAGGATAAAAATTCAGAAAAGATCAAGAAGATTGTGTTCATCACCAAGACTGTCAGGTATACGAGTAGGGAGTTGCACCAACTGCTCATAGTTGTTCTAAATAGAAAAGTGGCAGGAGAGTTCAGCATCTGGATTATGAAACTAGATGAAATACACTATCTGTGGTGGAGGTCAAAATCACCTAAAATACTGATTTCAGAGAAAGGAATAGAAGGAAGACTTTTTTTTATTGTCAGTAGAATTAGATGATAAATTGACAAATCTAATAAATTTAGTTGTAGAATTGCTAAAAAAATTAAGCCACAGAGTGGAGAATTCAGAAGACTACAAATTAGAGATACGAGAACAAACAACATCGTTGCGTACTTATGTTCAGCTTCCGCCTTTGGCTGAAAATTGAGGATGGAGACAGTAGAAGGCAACAGAGTAAGGCTTGCTGTCAGCGCACCCAAGAACCTGAGTTTCGAATAGGAACAAGAAATGCAGTTTAAAAGAAGAGAGATAGTATTCGACAAAGAGGAAATTAGACAAAAGACAGCGAATGTAGCAGAAATTAATGAAAGAACAAGACCGTACACCTTGGGAAGCCAGATGTAAATTCTTGGAGGCACCATCCCCATAATCGGAGGTCGCCAACTCTCAAGCATCTCCGAGGCAGGTTTATGTTTCGCCATTTTTCTTTTTAATAGAAAGCACTTGTAATATGCTCCCACTGTAGGGAACAGTGAGAGCATAGACACTCCAGTGTGACATGAGAGTACAATGGAGATCTTCTGAGAAGGTGAAATACAAAATGGAACTAACCAAATGGCAACGGAGTGAAACAGGATCTTCTAGCCCATCCTTTCACTTTATTCCCTGTGAGGGGTAGTTACATCTCTTCTCTTCGGAAGGTGCTACTTCCTCCCGATATATATATATATATATATATATATATATATATATATATATATATATATATATATATATATATATATTATATATATATATATATATATATATAATAACTAATATAAAGTGACAAAATCTTTATCTTACTTGATATATTAGAAACAAGCCTGCAGATGTTGTGTAAGCTCCACTTATAACAGTCAAGGCTGTTCCTCGATACTTAGGAAATAAGTTACAAAATTGATATCCAGAAAGTCTCAGTTGATTTCCTCCATAAGCCAGAAGAATCATTGACAGGTACAACAAACTTGTATTCTCTGTAGTAAGTTTAGAAATAAAAGTAATCATGCGGATTTTCATAGTGTATATATATATATATATATATATATATATATATATATATATATATATATATATATATATATATATATATATATATATATATATATATATATATATATATATATATATATATATTATATATATATATATATTTCTTCAATGTGGAAAAATAT
>SEYY01000276.1:57500-67500 GCA_009176605.1 Armadillidium nasatum
TTTGACTGATAAGAAACTATATAAAAGATAACAATAATTCACAACAAACATCATTTTAATTCACTCTTATACTCTATTTAATGTTTAGTATTTTATTTGTTCAGTTGTTCCTGCTTCTAACATTGAAGAGGGAACAATGCTCTAGTCGTTAAAGAGTGAACAAAGCTCTACTCATTGAAAAGTGAACAATGCTCTTGTTATTGAAGAGTGAACAATGTTCTAGTCTTTGAGGAGTGAACAATAATGATTTATTGAAGAGTGAACAATGCTCTACTCGTTGAAGAGAGAACAATGTTTTAGTCACTGAAGTGTAACAATTGTCTAGTCATCGAAGAGTGAACACTGCTCTAGTCGTTGAAGAGTGAACAATGCTCTAGTAATTGAAGAGTGAATAAGCCACAATGCTCTAGTCGTTGAAGAGTGAATAAAGCTCTAGTCGTTAAAGAGTGAACAATACTGATTTACTGAAAAGTGAACAATGCTCTAGTCGTTGAAGATTGAACAATGCACAATGCTCTAGTTATTGAAGAGTGAACAATCCTTTAGTAGTTGAAGAGAAAAATGTTGAAGAGTGAACAATGATCTACTCGTTGAAGAGAGAAGAATGTTCTAGTCGTTGAAGAGTAAACAATGCTCTAGTCGTCGAAGAGTGAACAATGCTCTACTCATTGAAGAGTGAACAATGCTCTAGTCGCTGAAGAATGAACAATAGTGATTTATTGAAGAGTGAACAATGGTCTAGTCGTTGAAGAGTGAGCAATGTTCTAGTTGCTGAAGAGTGAACAATACTCTACTCGTTGAAGAGTGAACAATAGTGATTTATTGAAGAGTGAACAATGCTCTAGTCGTTGAAGAGTGAGCAATGTTCTATTAATTGAAGAGTGAACAATGCTCTGCTCATCGTATTTATTGTTGAAATAAGCAAGCAGTATCAATTTGCACATTTCCTCTAATTTTTAAACAATGAATAAGCAAAATTCTGTAAATTCTTAATTACGAATAAATTTTGTGTATATAATTGAATTTAATACAGAATACATATTGTTTAATAAATAGGAAACATGAGAACACAATTACAATTAATATATAAATATACACCTCTTATTATTTTTTGTTTTTTGCAATATATATATATATATATATATATATATATATATATATATATATATATATATATATATATATATATATATATATATATATATATATATATATATATATATATATATATATATATATATATATATATATATATATATATATATATATAGGGTAGATAAATAGATAGATAGATAGATAAATAGAAGATAGATAGATAGATACATACATACATGCATAGATAGACAGGTAGAAAGGTAGATAGATATAGATAGATAGATAGGTAGATAGATAGAATGAGATATATAGATAGTTACATAGAAGAGTTGCTATATAACTACTTTTTGATTAAATTATTATATTAATTATCCTTTAAATTAAATTTTCTATTATCTTTCATAGAAAACATTTTGTAAGCATTAACTAAATTAAAAAAAAAATCAATATAAATGGAATCAATTTCGAATTTTTTTTTTTTACAGATTTCACATTATTTATTTTGTTACATAGTATACGAAATTGTCACTTAATGAAAGCAAAATAGAAGTGAGGTCTTAAATTTAAGAAAGAACATTTATTATGATAAAAATAAATGAATAACTGTCACTAATTTTAGCGAGTGCACTAAACAAATATAAAAAGAATGTCCTGATGAGAATGCAATTTCTTTGGCAAGTTTTCAAAATTAATGAAGAAATAAAAAATTGTCCCATAAGTTCTTTACTTGCTCTATATACTGAAAAGCAAGCAGATTGAAATAATAATAATAATAATAATAATAATAATAATAATAATAATAATAATAATAATAATAATAATAATAATAATAATAATAATAATAATAATAAATAATAATAATAATAATAATAATAATAATAATAATAATAATAATAATAATAATAATAATAATAATAAATAATAATAATAATAATAATAATAATAATAATATATAATATTAATAATAATAATAGTAATAATAAATAAAATATAATAATATTAATAATAATAATAATAATAATAGTAATATTTTGAAATTTTAAAAATATTATGCGAAATTATAACATATTTTACATTTAATTTTTCGTTCACTTTTAATTTATTAAATTTTACGAAAACATAGGATGAATATTATAGAAAAAGAAAGAAAAACAAAAAAATCAAATTAGAAAATACTAAAAATTTTTATTATTAATTTTTGATTCACAAAAATATTTAAAATTTAAAAAAAAATTTTTTAAGCAAAGAAATGTATATGAGTAAAAAAAAAAAAATGTGATCAAACATTTTAAAAAGCATTAATAAAATAAAACATGTCAGTAATAAAAAATTATGAAAATGAAATAAATAAAAATTAGGTTAAAAAAAAAAATAATAATAATAATAATAATAATAATAATAATATAATCACAGGAATTTCCTGTTTTAAATTTAAAAGTTTAAAGATTTTAAATACTAAAAATTAGGAAAAAAAAATAAAATAATAATGATAATAATAATAATAAATCACAAGAATTCTCCGTTAAAAATTTAAAAAGTTCAAATATTTTAAATAGTAAAAATGAGATAAAAAAATAATAATAAAAAATCACAAAAAAAAAAAAAAAAAAATTTAAAAATTTAAAAAATTAAAATTTTTTTATTTATTAGTATTTATTTCTTGTGTTGTGGAGAGTCTCTCTGCAACGACGCTTTTCATATATTTATTAATTAGAAGATGAAGAGGATGGATGAATGTAAGTACAAGAAGGAAAAGGACAACAGACATTGCCTGAAAAAAAAAGAAAATATTATTAAAATTGGAAAATATTAAAATAAAAAAATTTAAAATATAATTAATTAAATAATACATTAATTTTTAAAAGTAAACAGAAAAAAATATTAACTTTTAAATATAAACGGAAAGAAGTTTATTATTAACCTTGGAAAAATATTAAATTTAAAAAAAAAAAATTCATTAAAAAAATACTAAGGAAAAATATTATTAACATTGGTAAAATATTAAAATAAAAAAATAAAATATAATTAATAAAATAATACATTAACTTTTAAAAATAAACTGAAAAATACATTATTAATATTGGAAAGATAATAAATTTTAAAAATAATTAATAAAAAATAAAAAAAAACTAAGGGGAAAAAATATATTATTAACATTGGAAAAATATTAAAATAAAGAAAATAAAAAATAATTAATAAAATAATATACTAACTTTCAAAAATAAATTTGAAAAATATATTAACATTGGAAAAATATTAAATTTTAAAAATAAAAAAATAATTAATAAAAAAATTCATTAACCTTTAAAAAAAAAATCTACGGAAAAATATATTATTAACATTGGAAATATATTAAAATTAAAAAATAAAAAATAATTAATAAAATAACACATTAAATTGAAAAAAAAATATTATTAATATTGGAAAGATTAAATTTTAAAAATAAAAATAATAAAAAAATACATTAACCTTTAAAAAAAACTAAGAAAAATATATTTTTTATTAACATTGGAAAAATATTAAATTTAAAAAAATTAAAAATAATTAATAAAATAATACATTAACCTTTAAAAAATAAGCTGAAAAAATATATTAACATTGGAAAAATATTAAATTTTAAATATAAAAACTAATAAAAAAATGCATTAACCTTTAAAAAAACTAAGGAAAAAAATGTATTATTAACATTGGAAAAATATAAAATTTTAAAAATAAAAAATAATTAATTAGAAAATTCATTAACCTTTAAAAAAATATTTTTTTAACATTGGAAAAATATTAAAATTAAAAAAATAAAAAATAATTATTAAAAAAATACATTAACCTTTAAAAAAAAATAGGAAAAAAAATTTAAAATATTAATAACAATAAAGATATTTAATCAATCTGAAAACCATTTAAATTAGAAATATTAAAATTACTTTTAGTATAAAGAAAAATTTAAAATATTTTTGTTTTCAAATAATTGAAAAACAAAATGTGGTATATTCGAAATTAAAAAATTATTTTAAATTTTCTAAACAAAAATTAATTTTAATTAATTAATTGATAATAAGAAAATAAAAGTAATTTTAAAAAATAAAGAAAATTATTTAAAGAAAAATATTTCTTTTTTTTAAACAAAAAATTAAAAAAAATAAATTAAATTTTTTGAAAGTGAAAAATAAAAGTAATATTAGTATTAAAAATTTAAAAATTAAATGAAAACAAATTTAAAAAGAAATTTAAAATTTTTTACAAATAAAACGATGAAAACTTTTCTGAAAATTGAAAGTAAAAAACGAAAATTTTTTTTTGTATTTTTTATAACTAGCTAACCTAACTTGACCTAACCTAGCCTAAACCTAACCTAAACCTATCCTAACTTAACCTAACCGAATTAGAGAGAATAATTTCTTTCATGCAATTTAAAAAGAGAACAAATGCCAAAAAATATTAAATATTTTTCCTGTAATAAAAAAGAAAATTTAATTTTTAAATTTGGAAATAAAAAATAAAATAAAAAACAAATATTATTAAAATTTTAACAATAAAAAATAACACTTTCAAACTCTATACCGGGAAATGTCGGCTTTGATTTAAACCTGAAATTTTTCCTTTACCGACAATAGATGACATATATATATATATATATATATTATATATATATATATATATATATATATATATATATATATATATATATATATATATATATATATATATATATATATATATATATATATATATATATATATATATATATATATATATATATATATATATATAATATATATATATATATATATATATATATATATATATATATATATATATATATATATATATATATATTATATATATATATATATATATATATATATATATATATATATATATATATATATATATATATATATATATATATATTATATATATATATATATATATATATATATATATATTATATATATTATATATATATATATATATATATATATATATATATATATATATATATATATATATATATATATATATATATATATATATATATATATATATATATATATATATATATATATATATATATATATATATATATATATATTATATATATATATATATATATATATATATATATATATATATATATATATATATATATATATATATATAGTATATATATTAATATATATAAATATATATATTATAATTATTATATATATATATATAATATATATATATATATATATATATATAATTTATATTTTAAGTAAAACTTACAATTATAAAATTGATTCTGAACCCAGAGGAAGAAAGGATAATTTATGAAAATAGTTATTGTTGAGGCAGTGTTGAATATACCGATAAGAACATCAAAATGGTAGCCTGGGAATCTGTTAAAAATTTGAGAATAAATACCATAATAATAACTGGATTTAATATATATATATATATATATATATATATATATATATATATATATATATAATATATATATATATATATATATATATATATATATATATATATATATATATAATATATATATATATATATATATATATATATATATATATATATATATATATATATATATATATATATATATATATATATATATATATATATATATATATATATATATATATATATATATATATATATATATATATATATATATATATATATATATATATATATATAATATATATATATATATATATATATATATATATATATATATATATATATATATATATATATATATATATATATATATATATATATATATATATATATATATATATATATATATATATAATATATATATATATATATATATATATATATATATATATATATATATATATATATATATATATATATATATATTATATATATATATATATATATACTATAAGAACTAACCTTGTCCTAACAAACGTATTCCCAACAGCTAAAATGAAAGACCTCAAAAACAGGAGAATAAAATATGAAGAATAAACGGCAATTGGATTACTAAACATCATACAAGTGAATAAAGAAATCGTCAACATTGTCGTAATGGAAAGAGGCCAAAAAGGAGACTTCAGTTTTCTCAGCAAACGTTCTTCCTCAGTTGAGGCTGATTGGGATGAATAAATTTCAATTAATTGTGATGATTTTAAATTTCGAAGAATATAGGAATTAGAATGTAAATGTTCAAGCTCATTTACTGTTAATATTTTACTATTATTATTATATTATTATTAATTATTATTACTTATTTTATTATCATTATTATTATTATTATTATTTATTATTATTATTATTATATTATTATTTTTATTATTTATAATTATAATAAAAACTAATAACAACTGAAACAATAATAATAATAATTTATATTTATTTATTTATATATCTTTATTGACAAATGATTTATATCTTTATTAATATTTTCGAATATATAATCTCATATTTAAAATTGTAAATATTATTTTTTTCGTGTCGATTTATTATACTTTATTTACCACTTATTTATTAATGTAGTTCTGATGTGTGTCAAAATTTATATATATACAATTTCAATTTTTATAATATGATTTTAGTACTAAAAGAATTTTAAATATGTATATTATTATATATGTATTAAGTGTAGAATATAAAATATTTGTAGAATCATAAATATTAATTTTAAATGTGTATTTTTTTTACACTAATAAAAGATATACTAAATATAAATTAAATTATTAATAATAGTTACGATTAGAATTTGAAAGCCATAATGATTACTACAATAGATATATGAAATGTTATTAATTCCAGTTAATTGTAAATAGTGATAACCGATAATATTTTTATGTTGTCTGTGTACTCTTAAGACTAGTGTTGTGTCTTTATTGCGTAGAACTGATGCAGTAGGATACTGTGATTATATGTGCATTTTGCCGCTAAATGAGTGATTGACCCGAATGATCCAATATGTGTTTAATCAGAAACTATAATATTTTACAATACAAAATCTAAAGCTATAAATGATTATCATAACTATAATGTATATTATATACCAAATTGTTAACAACAAAATTATATTTTTATGGAATAGTTTAGGTTTTACACCCATAATAAATTTAACAACTGAAAATGGTTCTATCTTTCATAATTTAGATAAGATATTTTATAACTTCTTATATGAAATAAATTTGATAAATATATATATATTTTTATAATAATAATAACAACAACAGCAAAAACAGCAACAAAAGCAACAGCATTATTTATATTAATATATAAAACATAAACAAATTGATATATATTATTTACAATTTTTATTTCATTAAAATGTTATATATTAATATAACTTATTTGTTATTTTAAAATAAGGAAGATAAAAGCAATGATATTTGAAATTAAATATTTTTTATAATAAATATTTTTATTATAACATTAATGTATTATTCTTTAGGGATAATTAAATAATATAATATTACTCTATTAGAAAAATTATTTCTATTTACATATGATAACTTTATCTCTATTAGTGCCTGTTCTAAGATTAGGAACATTAGTTAATATGAAGTAGATGTAATTGTCTATAACAGAAATTTATATATGCACTCTTGTAGTTGCCCAACGAAGTTGGCTGATCTACTTCTGAAGTGCACCTCGACTGTTGATGAATATGTTGGTTACAAGTTTACCCGAGGGAACGAGGGACGTTATTCCATCAACAATTCTGTTGTGTATATATTGTTTATGTTATTTTTTTTTATCTTTCAATATTTTTTTACTTCTTTTTTCAAATTTATTTTAATTAAAATATAAATTAAAAAAAAATTTTTTGTATTTTTTTTTTAATTTTAATCTCTGGTTCTGTGTTTGCATCTTTGGACAATATTATAGTGGTATGGAGTAGGTATTCGCTGACTGCAGCATCAATCCGTACGGGTGTTGATCGGAGGTAACTCTTCTATCTTTGGTTATTATTCAACTGCTCTATTTAGTTTTAATCGCGCGGGCATATATTCCTTATTAATTACATTATTCCGAATTACACTGTAACTCGCAATATTTTATGTGTAATAATCCGAATATCCGGCTCACCTACTTCTCAATCATACGCGGTAAAATTTCTGTAGATTTAACGAAAGCTCAGAGTCAAAGCCACTCTACCATTCGCCTACGAGCATATCGTAGGAGAAAGTACAAGTACCAGGAAATAGATGCAAGTGTCTCACTCTCATTGACAAAAAAGAAATAAAACGAGACATAATATATATACAAGAATAAACAACAAAGAATCAACTGCGTGTCTCTCGGCATTTGAAGGGTTTTATCGGTATCTGCGGTTACTTATTATAAGGGTGTATCTGGGTTATACGGCTGTTATCCAAGGTTATACGGTTATAAAATATAAATACATATTTAGGTTTATCTTCTTCTACATCTCTCTCGTTAAGACAAACACTCTTGAAGTCTCATTATGTTTGATGACAGGAGTTGGTGCAGAAATTACTTCATAAAATTAATCTTACCTTTTTCCGCCTTTTGCATTATGAAATCATTGAGAAATCCATCATTGTCGACAACCAAACACACAAGTGTGTAATGGCAGAATTTCATTGAATTATTACATCCATATCCGTTAATACTATTTAATATGGTATAACCAATTTTAATAATTTAATTTTGATAGTAAATCATTAAATAATATCACCAATTTTATTTAGAATTAAAAATGAAATTTATATTGGTAATTATCTAATTAAATATAACTTCGTATTTGAGGAAAACTCATTTAATTTAATTAATAATATTTCCCAGATAATCTGAGTATCTTTCGAAAATAAGAAAGATTCAGAGAGTAAATTTTTGTTAAATCTGAGTTAAATTTAAGAAATAAATTATATGGTGATATAATTTCAACTCTAATGCTTTTACTTAACTCCAATTATATGTATAGATTAAATCAAACTATAGAAATAATTATAAAGTCAATTAAAGTCTCACTGTATTAGATTATTATTTATTATTTATATAAATAATTTACTGATTAATGTAATTATTTACGACTGATTTAGCGAATTAACGGTAATTAATCGTAAATATCCCAGTCATCTATTATTATAAATTATATAATATATATATATATATTATTATATTATATATATTAATATCAATATATATATATTATATATTATATTAATATATTAATATATATTAATATATATATATATATATATATTTATATTTTTATATATAATTATAATATATTTATTATAATATATTAATATATATATTAATATATTTAAATTAATATATAATATATATATATATATATATATATTATAATTAATTATTAATATTATATATATAATATATTATATATATATATATTATTTATATATTATTATATATATATATATATTATATAATATATTAATTAATATTATTATTATATATATATATTATATAATTATATAATATAATATTTAAATAATTAAATATTTATATTAATATTATATAATATATTTATATTTTATATTTTATTATTAATATTATATATATCTATTATATATATAATTATAATAATTATAAATAATATACATACATATATATATTTATTTATAATATATAATAATATATTATATTTAATATATATACGTTATTCTAGATCAGGTTATAGTATTTTCTTAAATGTTCGGAGACTTTAAGAATGTATTCTATTTTTTTATATTAATATAAGATAAGTCTTGGTATTTATATATATATCATAATGATATAGCCAATTGGGTGATACATTGATCCTATTATTATTCCTATATTGATCCTTTGGCAATTTAACGGTATATCTTTAATATTATCGATATTATTACTACAGTTTTAATTTTGTAGGTACAGATTTTATTTATATTTGTAAATATATACATTACATTTT
>SEYY01000276.1:80000-85000 GCA_009176605.1 Armadillidium nasatum
ATATATTAAGTATATATATATATATATATATATATATATAATATATACCGCATAGCCATTTTCAAGGAGGGCTTAATTAAAAGATAAAAAAAACCACCCTATGCTGAACATAACGTAGATCCTCAGGTGTGCGCTGATAGAGGATTTAAAAAGGTAGGTTAAACTGAGAAAAATAGAAGGTAGAAAGTTCCAGAAAAGTGGCCTGGAAAGAGGTACCACAACGAGCACCTAGAGTTCAGTGCTTTAACAAAAATCATGTGAAAACAAGGCACTCCTTGAGCTGCGAGAGCGACGCAATGTGGTGGAATGCGAGGTCAACTCCCTCGAGCACCGTTTAGTACCTATAGAAAGAAATGCAAAGTCAGTCTCAGAGAAGAGAGTCAAGAGAGTTTGAAAGTAGGGGACAGTTTATTTAACTTTATTTATTTTAGCCTTAGACTCAACCTTATCTAAAAGAAGGGTGGAACCGAAACCACCCAAATGTGAGAACAGTACTCTATACAAGTATGGATAAGACCCTTATATAATTGGAGAAACTGTTCAGTAGAAAAAATTCCCGCAACATAAAGAGAATTCCCAGCTTTTTACAGGCCACCTTAGCAACCGTTGTGGATATGAGGTTTCGAAGATAATTTACTGCTTATGTTTAGACCAAGAATACTTATGTTGTTTACGGTGAGACGGAATAGAGAGCCGGAAAAGAAAGAGGAAGAGAGAGAGAGAGAGAGAGAGAGAGAGAGAGAGAGATGTGAAGAAGTTGAGTTTTCAAAAAGTTGAATTTCACAAGATTGATTTGGATCCACCGAGAATTCCCATCCAGATCAGCCAGAATAGAATTGGAAAGCTGAAGACGAGAAGCAACTATAGAAGCAAAATATGTGCAAGTTCTTTCAGCTGATGATCACTAAAACTGGACATGATCTACCGTTGATTTCTTTTTTTTGCGCAATGACATTATGAATTTTATAAGGCATACGTACTGGGAGTTCCTTGTCAGGACAAATTTTTTTTGACAATTTTCATCTGGCAGCAAGAGTACCCATTATGTTTATGCATGACTGGTTTTTGTACATTTCAACAACCTCGTAGTTCAAAAGGATAAGATCCCAACAAATGGATAAGAATGGGTGGACCTATGTCATGACCCGCACAATCACCTCACATCTGCAAGTCTGGCTATTGTGCATTTCAACAACCTCGTAGTCCCAAAGGATAAGATTCCAACATATGAGTAAGAATGGGTGGACCTATGTCATGACCAGCACAAACACCTCACATCTGCATGACTGGTTCTTGAACATTTCAACAACCTCGTAGTCCCAAAGGATAAGATTCCAACATATGAATAAGAATGGGTGGACCTATGTCATGACCAGCACAAACACCTCACATCTGCATGACTGGTTCTTGAACATTTCAGCAACTTCGTAGTCCCAAAGGATAAGATCCCACCAAATAGATAAGAATGGGAGGACCTATGTTATGACCTGCACAAACACCTCACAACTGCATGACTGGTTCTTGAACATTTCAACAACCTCGTAGTCCCAAAGGATAAGATCCCACCAAATGGATAAGAATGGGTGGACCAACGTCATTGAACTTGTATCTGTGAGGATATCTAAAAGACCTTGTGTAAACCACTGACGTCCCAAAAGTACGAAAGCTTCATCAACTCATCTCGAGTCCCGCACAACCATTGACAACAATCTATGAATCTTGTGGTTTTTGAAGATGTGCGTCAGAACAAGTCCACACACGTCCACATGTGCATCGACACTGATGGAGAACGCATGGATCATCTGCTATGATATGCAGCTGAGCAGCTTTTACTGAAATATTTAATATTAACATTGTTTTCGCTATTGATAGTATCGCCATATTCGTGCTTTCACGTCGTATATACTCGTGCATATATATATATATATATATATATTATATATATATATATATATATATATATATATATATATATATAATATATATATATATATATGATATAGAGAGAGAGAGAGAGAGAGAGAGAGAGAGAGAGAGAGAAGTAAATAAAGTTATCCCTAAGCGAATAGCGTTTTCTTTAAATATAAAATATTTTTTTAGCGCAAACTAATAAAAAAAAAAAAAAAAAAAAAAAAAAAAAAAAAAAAAAAAAAAAAAAAAAAAAAAAAAAAAAAAAAAAAAAAAGTTTAAAAAATTTAAAAAAAATAAATAAAAAAAATTTTTTTTTTTAAAAAAAAAAAAAAAAAAAAAAAAAAAAAAAAAAAAAAAAAAAAAAAAAAAAAAAAAAAAAAAAAAAAAAATGAAAAAAAAATGAAATCATTAGCGCGGGAATTTCCAATGAGTAACATTTCATTTTAGTATTTTGCTATCGTAGGCAGATTTAATTTTGTTTGGAAAAGTTAATAACAAAGTTTTGGAACGCACTTTTAATTCAATTTATTTGAATTAAATAAAAAAAAATCAATCAACCAAATAAAAAAAAAAGTTCATCTCTTACCTCATCCTCAAAAAGGTATTTAAAACAGAAAACATCCAAGGTCTTATCATCTGAATCAAAACAATGGAAATGTAAATCGACAATTGATGATTAAATAAGAGGCAGACATATGTAGCCATCTTCATAAGAAGTAAAATAGTCAGTATATATATTGGAACTTTGAGTTCTTTTACAAAACTTTCTTTTTTGCTGGGATCTGAAATGCAGATTATTTTATTTCTTAATGATACTATACGCACTTAATAAAATGTACAACTATAAATTATTTTAAGAAAAAGTTAATAAAAATCGTACATCTTAATATTATATATATATATATATATATATATATATATATATATATATATATATATATATATATATATATATATATATATATATATATATATATATATATATATATATATAATATATATATATATATATATATATATATAATATATATATATATATATATATATATATATATATATATATATATATATATATATATATATATATATATATATATATATATATATATATATTATATATATATATATATATATATATATATAATATATATATATATATATATATATATATATATATATATATATATATATATATATATATATATATATATAGTTGCTAAGTCGAAAATTCCTAGACTCCACCTTTTTAAATAGAGCTGAATGAGTGGAGCCATCGCTGATGTGTAAGATATATTCGTGTATCATAATACATAAATTTTTAGAGGGCATACAAGTATTCCAACTGGGATTAGGCCGATATTGTGTACGTGTACGAAATGTGCAACGGGAATGCAAGCGAGGCGTGGGTGCATATGCCTTGCGGTGTCCAACGAGATGGTTGCTGCATAGGTCTGTTTTCACGAGAACGTATCAGCAACTATGTGATACTCTACCATTTAGAGAAGCTTTTATTGAACCAATGGCATTCTTCGGTATTTTGACGCAAACCCATGATCGAATGTGCGTAGAGCTACGGGCGAACTTGCTGCTCCACGTTCAGCAATATGGAGAACACTGACGGTCGATGGACGCTATGCATATCATTTGCAACGTGTAAATAATTTACTGCCCACCGGCATAGGATGTTGACGCGACTTCTGTGATTGGTTCATCAAGGAGCGCAATAGGAATATATGTTTCTCAGAGTCGGTGCTGTGTACGGGCGAAGCCATCTTCAGTAGAAGTGGCACTCACAACCAGAGGAAACGACGTGTAGGTTCAGGAGAATCCTCGTGCAATATGGAAACACAATTACCAGCACGAATTTACATGGAATATGTGGCTGAGTTTACTGGGTAATAATTTCCCCTACCCCTATTTTCTACCAATGGTTTCGAAGTTCTCCTTGAGGATGTACCCGTGTTAAATGTACGTGACATGTGGTTTCAGATGGATGGCTACCCAACATAATTTGTCAGAGACACAGGCACTTGAGTTAATAAAAACTGTCCTTTTACAACGGATAGGTCGGGGAGGCACAGTTTCCTGGCCTCCACGCTCGCCGAACCTCACACCTTTAGACTTCTTTGGCTGGAGCAGTGTCAAAGGTGTCGTATGCGCCACCCCAGTCAATGACGATTGAGACCTGCAGGAAAGCATCAGGCAAGAGTGTGCAGATATAAAAGCTGATGAATGCCAATCTGCGACAATGTCCGTTTTATGGAGCTGCGTGCATCCATCAGGAATATGGGGCGCACTTGGACACGTAATGTAACCTATATATGTTATATCTGAATAAAGATATTCATTCGTGTTGTCTACGAGGAATCCAGTGTCGCACACCTTATTTCCAATCACTTTGGTTGGCTTCATCGTTAATAACTCCGTAGCGAAGCGTTACTGAGTATACATGTATAGGGTAATATGCTCCTATTTTCCATCAATGAACCCGTAAATGAGGTGACGTTATTCCATTCTGTTACTCTCTCCCTCACTCTTTCTACCACTAGCTCATTTTCTGCTTTCCCTCAATGACCTTGTATTAACCACATGTAAACTAACGATATCAGATAGCTTGTCAGATTGAGACAATGGAAATAAATCATGATTGTTTTCTATGACTCAAATCACAGTTTCTTCTACTCAACATTATAAGATTCTTGAATAAAAATAAAATATTCTTGGTATTTCTTTCTCCCGTGACCTCTTTGGAAAAACGTCACATACAGTAGTTTCCTTCACTAAGCAAGCTTCTATAACGTTAGGTTTCTTTAAGAGTCATCAAATCCTTATCACATACATCATGTTTTTTAACTTATTGTAGTGATTCTCGTTCATGCAATGCGCACGCGTTAAACATTTCATATATGAGTTAAATCCACTTTTACAGCTCTACTTGAAAGGTGCAATCGAAATCTAGGCTTTACCACATGTTCTTTTTTCTACCCTCTGATACCAGACTTACAAACTATGCTTCTCATTACACTTGAACAATTCCTTTTCATATTTGATACTTATGTTGATTTAGCGCTTTAGTGCTTTCAAGTGTT
>SEYY01000276.1:87500-92500 GCA_009176605.1 Armadillidium nasatum
CCAAGGCATAAAAATTGAAGCAATTAAAGACAAAGTAGCAAAAAGTGACATAATAAAACTCATTTTCCATAAAGGAAGTCCATATTGCTGCCCAATCTGAATGGTTATATATCAGGAATTATATAATATATATATATATATATATATATATATATATATATATATATATATATATATATATATATATATATATATATATATATATATATATATATATATATATATATATATATATATATATATATATATATATATATATATATAGTGATGATCGGATGTCATTTTTTCTAATTTTGCGGATGCGGATGCGAATGATTTTCGAAAGTGCGGATGCGGATGCGGATGCGGATGCGGATGTTGAATTTTCGAAAAGTGCGGATGCGGATGCGCGAAATGCGGATGTTAATTTTGATCAGGATGCGAATGCGTATGCCACACTAATATATATATATATATATATATAATATATATATATATATATATATATATATATATATATATATATATATATATATATATATATATATATATATATATATATATATATTTCACTATCACCTTTCCCACTTTCGTGGGGTGGTGCCCGCCACAATTCCCTTACAACCACCTTTCCTTCCAACCCCTTTCACCACCGCCCTTAATCTCTCTCTGTCTCTACAAATCTTCTACCCTCTTCTAAACTCAAATTCCTTCCATCAAAATATCTCTCACTCCATCCATCCATCTCCACTTCGGCCTTCCCCTATCCCTACCTCTATCCACATGGAATCTAAGTACCTTGCCCACCATTCTGCCCTCATTCATTCTTCACATATGTCCAAACCATTTTAGCACATCCTCCTCCTCTCTATCAATTACACCCTTCTTCCATTTACACATCTCCCTTATTCTTTCATTTCTAAACCTATCAATCCTTCTCAATTTATATATCGCTCTCAAATCTTTCATCTCAAAGACATTGAAACTTTTTCTCGACCGAGCACTTACCATCTATGTTTCACACCCATACAATACAGAAGGTGAACACATACATTCAAACATTCTTATCTTTATTTCTTTCGAAATTTTTCCTTTCTTCCATACTTTTCTTAGGCCCCCCAATACTTTCATTCCTTCTACCACTCTGTTCTTTATTTCTTTTTCCGTCCCACCCTTACCTTCCACCCAACATTACTAGATATTTGAATTCATTCACCTCCTCAAGTTTCCATTCTCACACTTCTACAAACCAATTCCTCCCTCCACATTTCCTCATCCCCACCTCCAATCCTCATAACTTTATTCTTCGCTGGATTGAATTTCAATCTCGTGTTTGCACATTTCCCTTCAAACTCTCTCACAAGTATTCTCATCTTTTCTCCAGATTCTGCCACCAACACATGCCGCATCATCTGCGAAAAGTAAAACATTCACTTCACATTCACCCTCCATATTTCTCAACGTAATACTCTTCCCTTCTCTCTCCATTTTTCTGTAAGTAAATAGATTAAATAATATGGAGATATTACACACCCCTGTCTCAATCCCACTCCTATGCTAAACCAATCCGATAGTTCTCTCTTCACCCTCACTCTTGATCTACAATTCGCATATATATATATATATATATATATATATATATATATATATATATATATATATATATATATATATATATATATATATATATATATATATATATATATATATATATATATATATATATATATATATATATATATATATATATATATATATATATATATATATATATATATATATATATATATATATATATATATATATATATATATATATATATATATATATATATATATATATATATATATATATATATATATATGATATATATATATATATATATATATATATATATATATATATATATATATATATATATATATATATATATATATATATATATATATATATATATATATATATATATATATATATATATATATATATATATATATATATATATATATATATATATATATATATATATATATATATATAGTATATATGTGATATATATAGTCGGTGTATGTCGATATTTCGGATGCGGATGCATGCGGATGCGGATGTTGAATTTTCGAAAATGCGGATGCGGATGCCATCACTATATATATATATATATATATATATATATATATATATATATATATATATATATATATATATATATATATATATATATATATATATATATATATATATATATATATATATATATATATATATATATATATATATATACTATGATGTCATCGGAGTAGGACATGTTAAAAAGAGAAGAATAAGGGAGATTTTGAAGAGAAGCATTAAAAGAAAGGGAATGAAGAAGATAATTTGAAAAGAGAACAAAATAAACACTCTGAAGAAACCTGGATTTAGAATAGACGGTTATGACTGAGATGAAAAAAAAACATCAATTTTCAAGCCAAAATAAATATATAGCGAATAAACATTAAAATTTTCTTATAAACTTACCTTTTACAACATTAAAATAAAAAATATAATTTAATTAATTCAAATAAGGAAAAAGGAAATACCTGAGAAGTAATGAAAGTGGAATAAAATATGTTTGTTATGGAATTAAATTAATACAAAAGCAAAAATAGGCTAAATTTATGCTTAAATATTAATTATCTATAAAGTTTGCATTTAATTTGACAACAGAATCATTTAGTCATGCAACTGTCCTACTCAATAGGATGAATAGGAATGAGAAGTCCTATCATCTGTTCAATATTTATATATATATATATATATATATATATATATATATATATATATATATATATATATATATATATATATATATATATATATATATATATATATATATATATATATATATATGCCCTAAACTCTCCTGAAATATACTTCCTCTATTGAGAAGGGGGTCGTGCGACACGCCTTTCTAAACAGTCTCATCCTTTTTCTGTCCGACTCTCTGACATCAGACTTAAACACTGTGCTCAATCTTAAATGCAATCTTCTGGTAAAGTCTGGAACACACTGTTTTTCCAGCTTCCTTTAACTTACACACCTTTAAACGTCTTGTATCGGGACATGTCGGCCTTTAACTTGACTAGATTTCCAGTGTTTATCTAATTCTGATGGAAATTGGTAGGCCTCTGGCTTTTACCCCCCAGAGGATATATATATATATATATATATATATATATATATATATATATATATATATATATATATATATATATATATATATATATATATATATATATATATATATATATATATATATATATATATATATATATATATATATATATATATATATAGATATATATATATATAGGACAAAATGCCCTAGACCGAATCTTTTGAAGGAAAGCTGTATTTGCCGAACCACTCTTGGTGTTCGGCTCACTAATCACAGAGGCGAATAACACCCTTATAAAAAAATTTTGAAGGTACCTCAGAACACCTACCTCTTAGAAGTTTGTTTAGAATGAGAAGTATAGTGATCCTTCCAAGAAAGATCACATGAAAAAGAAGCGCCGAGAATATTAAGAATAGATGAAGAAGATGTCATAGTTGTGTGGTAGGCTGTGTCGATTAGAGATATGAAGGAATTGAGTTTTTGAGGTATTGAAAACAATCATATTTTCTCTGCCACAATTTTAAATACTAGAAATTTCAGAAGTTAGTTGCTCCAAGGCCACCTTCCTTGCGTCAATTAACTGCTGTTGGGAGGGATCATCTTTCAAACTGAAAGGAGTAATGAAGGATGGAGTCATCAGTATAGGAGTGGATAAGTGATGAACTTTTGAGTTGTGTGTTTTCGAATTAGGCGTCATAGTTTTGTGAAAGATTTTGTCTAACAGAGAGATGGAGGAATTCAGTTTTTGAATCATTGAAAACAACCATTTTTTCTCTTTTATTCTCTTTTATACTTTTCCAAACATTTCGTTACAGTAATTTAAATCACAAAAAAGGCAATTTCTATTATATTGATAATAAAAATTAAATTATTTTAATATATTGATAAAATTGCAAACAAGGTTCGATTTACCTGAAATAATAAAAAAATTCCTGCAGATGCAGAATAGGAGCCACTAATGGTTGTGAGAGCTGTCGACCTCCATTTATCAAACAGGTTACAGAACTGTAATCCCGAAACTCTAAGAGAACTTCCACCAATTGGAATCAGAAGCATTGATATAAAAAGCCGGTAGGGATGCTCTTTAGTAAATAAATAAATAAATAATATATAATATATATATATATATATATATATATATATATATATATATATATATATATATATATATATATATATATATATATATATATATATATATATATATATATATATATATATATATATATATATATATATATATATATATATATATATATATATATATATATATATATATATATGTATATATGTGTGTGTGTGTGTGTGTGTGTGTGTGTGTGTGTGTGTGTGTGTGTGTGTGTGTCTGTGTGTGTGTCTGTGTGTGTGCGTGTTTGTGTGATAAAAAGTCGTATCACGTAATATTTTCCATAATTTTAATTAGTATTATTAGAATTACAATGGCTAGCACCATTTTTACTGACATATAATTGAAACGTGTGTTGTTTATACAATTTTCTATAACTTTTTTTCTGAAAAAAAAACATTCCCCACAATTTAACGAAATCTTCGTTATAACAAATATTCTGAGACGGTCAAACTTACTTATTTATTAACGATATGATAAATTATACCTTTTTGGAAAATATTAAATATCTCTTAAATAAAGGAGTTTTTATTAAAATGAACAAATTTCCATTTATTTTCTAGTAGGTTCTATCCAAAAACTTAACGACTATTATGTGAGTCTCTCATCTTATTTGGTACGCTCCTTTATAGTTTTTATATTATGACAAAGTCTTTCAAATTGTTTTTTACTTAAGTTTTTAGTAAACGATCTTATTAAAAGAGGGTTTTGCTATTGCTACAGTGATTAAGCACATGAGTT
>SEYY01000276.1:100000-107500 GCA_009176605.1 Armadillidium nasatum
TTTCATCTATACATCCACCAAAGATAGAATTTTAAAAATTGTATTTTTAAAAAAAATATTTTTGTAAAAAAGGATTAAAAAAAAATAAAAAAATAAAAATTCGACAGTTGGTCAGTTTTGGTCTTATAACATTTTTTCTACAACTGTGGAAACAAAAGTCTGTTAGAAACTTTTGTAGCTTATAGAATTCTAAATATATAATCAAAATTTTAGGTCATTTAAAAAAGTAGTTTGGCCTCACCATTGATTTGAAAAAGGGTTAAATTTCCAAAAAACTTTTTAACCGTTAATGACTCAGAAAAACAGTAGAAATGGACTTTTTCAATCGGGATAAAAGCTATATACATTGAGAATTTCAGCGGAATCGTACAAAAGCTAAAACATTTTTTAAGATTTGACCGTCCCATTTTTTTAAGTTTGAAAATTATTTTGTAAATATATATTATATCACATATATATTATTTTAAATATATATTAATATAGTTTTGAAATATTCAAAATATTGAAATATAAATATTATTATCAAAGTAATAATTATATCAAAATTCAAGGAAAAAATTTATTAAAATTAAACTTACATCATTAATAAAAGCTGTAGATGCGTACGAAATATTTGAATCATTTGAAATCATTTCCAAATTTTCCCTTTGACAAAGATTCAAAAAAATTTCTTCATTTTTCAAAACAAAGACCAACTGAGCCCATCCGAAAATGCAGGCCGAAAATATTAAAGTTTCAAATAACCCTATTAAATAAATTGCCCATTTATGGACTCCAGATATAGAAATATCTTTTGTTTTTCTACTTTTAAGGAAAAACATTACTTTCAAGTTTCACAAAACATTAAAAATGACAATAAGAGTTATTTTCGATTTTTCCTACACCTAAGCAACCACCAATGGTAATATATATATATATATATATATATATTATATATATATATATATATATATATATATATATATATATATATATATATATATATATATATATATATATATATATATATATATATATATATATATATATATATATATATATTATATTATATATATATATATATATATATATATATAATATATATATATATATATATATATATATATATATATATATATATATATATATATATATATATATTATATATATATATATATATATATATATTATATTATATATATATATTATATATATATATATATATAATATATATAATATATATATATAATAATATATTAATAATTTTTTTTTTTTTCACCATACCCCAGTTAGGACTTTCGTCCTGTCAGTAGGATCTTCCGAGGAAGATCCTTGGGTTTCTAGGGCCCACGGTGGATACCGCTGGCTGGGCCAGGCCTATCGCGGATGCCGGAGATTATTCCCATCAGTTATAACAACTGGCTTTCTTTCACTTTACCACTGAACCACTTTTTTAATATAGGTTACCACCCTACCACTGTACCACTTATTATTATTACCATAATATATATATATATATAATATATATATATATATATATATATATATATATATATATATATATATATATATATATATATATATATATATATATATATATATATATATATATATATATATATATATATATATATAAATATATATGGGGAGGACGTAGCGCCGTCCGAAGCGATGAAAGTACCCCCCATTGGGCTTAACTGCGGAGTGATAGGGTGGGCTAGACCATCCCGTTTCACTCCGTTGCCCTTTGGTTCGTTCCTTTTCGCGTTTCATCTACTCAGAGGGTCTCTAGCGTACCCTCGTCCCACATGGAAGTGTCTATGCTCCCACTTCTTCCCCCAACTCCCTTCTCATATTCCTACAAATTTACAAGCGCTTACTCCTACATTACCTTTAAAATCTTCCACACAACTATGATATCTTCTTCGAAAACACTCAACTCAGACCTTCATCTGTTCTTAATATTCTCGGTGTTTCCTTTTCTCGTGATCTTTCTTGGAAAGATCACATTACCTCTCTTTCTAAACAAGCTTCTAAGAGGTTAGGTGTTCTGAGGCGCCTTCAGTATTTCTTCACTCCACCCCAGTTGCTTGCTCTGTATAGGGGTGTTGTTCGCCCCTGTATGGAGTATGCTTCGCACATCTGGGGTGGTTCCACACATACAGCTCTCCTAGAGAAGGTGGAGTCTAGGGCATTTCGTCTCATCAATTCTCCTGCTCTTACTAACTCTCTTCAATCTCTTTCTGTCCGTCGAATTGTTGCGTCACTCTCTCTATGCTATCGCTATTACAATGGACACTGCTCTTCTGAACTCTCTCGTCGCATACCTCCTCCACTGAGAAGGGCTCGTGCGACTCGACTTTCTACACAGTCTCATCCTTTCTCTGTCCAACTCTCTGACCACAGACTCAACCGCTATGCTCTGTCCTACATGTACTCTACCGGTAAAGTCTGGAGCACACTACCTTCTTCTATTTTTCCAACTTCCTATGACTTACACATCTTCAAACGTCGTGTTTCAGTTCACGTCGGCCTTTAATTTGATCATTCTTCTGTCTTTCCCCCTAACTCTGGTGGAATTGTAGTAGGCCTCTGGCTTTTGCCCACCAGAGGTGATATAAAAAAAAAATACATACGTGAATGTAAAGATAGCTTTCCACCTGTGATGTTGAACCATTACATGATGCATCTGAGACAACGTAAACTAGTCGAGTCGTTTAACTTTTTAGCAATTTTCGTTGTAGAAAACAACGTTTCAAGATCGACTTGGAATAATTGGTTTGACGTAACAAAGATTAGAACAGGTTATTCATTCTTGCTCTGACTTGATCTTCAGATTTTGAAGATTAGATTAATCACTATAAATAAGCTAATAAATGAAGAATATCTATTGCAGGAAGATAAAAATAAAATAAATAAATTGTCATGTAGTATAAAAGATGGGTATTTGGTTTCTCATTTGCGAGATTCAGTGATTCGACACTAGAGATGAAAAGCCTTCTGTATTTTCCTAATGTTGATCAATATTATCTAGCGTTTACTGCGGTAATTTCAATTTAATATATATATATATATATATATATATATATATATATATATATATATATATATATATATATATATATATATATATATATATATATATATATATATATATATATATATATATATATATATATATATATATATATATATATATATATATATATATATATATATATATATATATCATACAAAGCACCATATCCCGCAAGATGCAGGGTGGAGTCGATTGCAGAAATTTAACATTCCTGCAATCGTACGTTGGAAAAAACCTGGTTGAAAAGGGTTCCCTGCCACTAGAACCATGCGAAGAACTATTCTTCATTTGACATGGCTGTCGAAATAATCAATCTCTTTATTGACCAGAAGTTACTTCTAACTTAATTTTTTTTCCTTTTAATATATAACTTTCCATTTTACTGCCGAAAGAAAGTACGTTGTGTCGAAAGATGTGTTGCTTCACAAAAAAATAATTTTAGTGAATTTCTGTTAATTTACTTAAAAAAAAAAAAACTGAAAATTTAAGACGAAAAATAAATTTTTTTGATTTACTTTGGTCAATATCATTCTTCTTATCTTATCAACAAACTCTGCAACCTCAGGAAGAAGATCTCAAAGCCTCACCTCTAACAGCCTTTCTAAGTTTCTGACTTTTCTCCTTCCCATCTGCTTCCAACCACATCCACTCTCGACAGCAGTTGAATCATATATATATATATATATATATATAATATATATATATATATATATATATATATATATATATATATATATATATATATATATATATATATATATATATATATATATATATATATATATATATATTTAACAATATAAGTGGTTCAGTAAGATTTCAGTACTCGTTCACTATTTTATCATGAAAGAAAGTTATTAAATTTATATTTATTAAATTTAATTACATTTAAATTTATTAAATTTAAATAAATTTAAATTTATTAAATTTAAAGATTTTAAAAACTGTTGGCATAGCTGTAAAATTCAAGATGCTCATTAATTTACTGCTCAAAGCAAACTAACAATCTAAATTTTTAAAATGTTTTGAATCTATAAATCTGAGAGCAACACTGCACAATTGCATCACGAACAGGTATACTCTCTCTCTCTCTCTCTCTCTCTCTCTCTCTCTCTCTCTCTCTCTCTGTATATATATATATATATATATATATATATATATATATATATATATATATATATATATATATATATATATATATATATATATATATATATATATATATATTATTTTTTTATGTCTCCTCCGGTGGGCAAAGGCCAGAGGCCTACCAAATTCCACCGGAGTTGGGAAAGATCTATTAACATGGTCGATGGTGGCCGACGTGTCCAGACATACACGGCGTTTGAAAGTATGCAAGTCAAAGAAGTTGGGAAAACAGATGAAAGGGAGTGTGTTCCAGACTTTACCAGTAGAGTATATGTAAGACTGAGCATAGCGGTTAAGTTTCAGAGAGAGTTGGACAGAGAATGGATGAGAATGTGTAGAAAGGCGTGTCGCACGAGCTCTTCTCAATGGAGGAGGTATGCAACGAGAGAGTTCAGAAGAGCAGTGTCCATTGTAATAGCGATAGTAAAGAGAGAGTGACGCAACAATTCGACGGGCAGAAAGAGATTGAAGAGAGTAAGTAAGAGCAGGAGAGTTGATGAGACGAAATGCCCTTGACTCCACCTTCTCTAAGAGAGCTGTATGTGTGGAACCACCCCATATGTGCGAAGCATACTCCATACAGGGGCGAACAACACCCCTATACAGAGCAAGCAACTGGGGTGGCGTGAAGTAATATATATATATATATATATATATATATATATATATATATATATATATATATATATATATATATATATATATATATATATATATATATATATATATATATATATATATATATATATATATATATATATATATATATATATATATATATATATATATATATATATTATTTCTTCTTTAAATATAAATGAAAAAAACTAGCTTTATTATCTCTTTGCTATAATTGGTAAAAACATGATTTTATTATATATAACTTTGGTGTAAATTTTACTATTATATTAACAAATAAATGTAGTGCAGACTAAGTACTACATGATTGTTGCTATGTATATATATATATATATATATATATATATATATATATATATATATATATATATATATATATATATATATATATAATATATATATATATATATATATATATATATATATATATATATATATATATATATGGAGTGATACAAAAATTTTACCGACACCGATATATAAATATAATTAAATAAATATATGAATATATATATAATATATATATATATATATATATATATATATATATATATATATATATATATATATATATATATATATATATATATATATATATATATACAGTATATCTTCATCCGATCCCAGTGAGGCTCTAGGGGCCTCTCAGCGGGGCTTGCTCTTGTCTCCATCTAGATCTGTCTTAAATAATTCATCTTTCACCAACTGTTCCACCGTAGACAGCTGATGTCGCCTTATTGAATTCCCAACTGACTCCATCCATCTATTCTTGGGTCTCCCTCTCGGTCTTCTTCCTCTTGGCATCCAATCTCACCTCCCTCTAGCCGCTCTCCCCTCCGGCATTCTCTACACGTGTTCCAACAATCTTAGTCTTGCTGCATTTATCTTTTGAATTATTGGTCCAGCCCCTACTTTCTCTAATTCTTCTTATCTTCTCCCTCCTGGTCCTTCCCACCATCTACTGGAGCACCCGCACTTCTGTTGCTTGAATTCTGCTTTCGTTTCTTTTTGTCGTACTCCATGTCTCCGCCCCATATAAAAAAATTGGAGTCAGAGTATTTTCAAAAATTACTTTCTTTACTTCTATATCCATTCTTCTGTCGGCCAAGATTGTGTACAGGACCCTAACTATTCCTCCGTATTTTTCCATCCTGTTGGTGATTTCAAGAGTATTTCCTCATTCCCTTATGAAAACTCCCCCCAAATACTGACATATTTCCACCACCCTCACCACCTCGCTCTCCACCTTCAGCTCAAGCTCCTCTCCCTCCTCCTCCTCCCTAATAACTATTAATGGTTCTGTCTTTTTAACATTCACGCTCAATAGCAACTCATTAAGCTTTTCTGCAAAACTTCTTATCACTTCTCTTAACTTCTCCATATCTTGGCTCTGCATATATATATATATATAATATATATATATATAATATATATATATATATATATATACTATATATATATAATATATTATATATATTATATATATATATATATATATATATATATATATATATATATATATATATATATATATCCTCTGGAGGGTAAAGACCAGAGGTCTACTAATTTTCACGAGAATTGGGACAATACCGGAACCTATTGGTTAAAAGTCGACATGCCACGATACACAGCGCTTGAAAGTGTGTAAGTCAAAAGAAGTTGGAAGACAGATAATGGTAGTGTGTTCCACACTTTACCAGTAGAGTACAAATAAAATTAGGTATAGGGGTCAGATAGTTGGACAGTGAAAGGATAAGACTGTGTAGAAAAGAGTGTTGCACGAGCCATTCTCAATGGAGGATAAATGCAACGGGAGAGTTCAGAGATAGTATAGATTGAGTGACACACCAGTTCGACGGTAAAAAGAGATTTTAGAGAATTAGTGTGAGCGGTAGAGTTGTTAAGACAAAAAGGTATAGACTCCACCTTGTCAATGAGAGCCGCGTGAGTGAAACCACCCCAGATGTGTGAGGCGTACTCCATACAAGGGAGAACAACACCTCTATAAAAAGAAAGCAACTAGATTGGCGCAAAAAAATTACGAAGGCGAAACAGAACACCCAACCTCTTAGAAGCTTGTTTAGAAAGAGAAGCAATGTGATCCTTCCAAGAAAGATCACGAGAGAAAGAAGCACCGAGAATATTAAAAAGAGATGAAGGCTTGAGTTGTGTGTTTTCGAAGATGTTATAGTTGTGTGGAAAATTGTGTCGAGTAGAGATATGGAGGAGCTGAGCTTTTGAGGTATCGAAAACAACCATGTTTTCTCTTCCTCAATTTGAAATGCGAGAAAGATCAGAGGTCAGTTGTCCCAAGGCCACCTTTCTAGCTGGGAATGAAGTAATAAATAGAAGGTCATTAATGAAGAGTGGAAAAGTTTTGAGGACAGAACCGAATACTGAGGAACACCACTTTTAATAGATTTAAAGGATAAACGGTGGCAGTTATTAAAACAGCTATATAACGACCGGAAAGAAAATCAAACGTAGACCACAGAGAGAAAGAGAGATTTCGAAAGAGGGAAGTTTAGAAATCAAAGCTTTATAACAAACGCTATCGAAGGTTTTAGAAATGCCCAGCGAGACAGCAAAAAGATTCACCGAAATGCCGAAGAGCCGAAAATCAAGAGTTATAGAGAAAGGAAAGAAGATCACCA